>JAOBRC010418679.1:0-19459 GCA_027575255.1 Scolionema suvaense
GAGCTGCCACATTAACCATACAAATTAATGCGCCGCCATTATGAACGAAGAATGGAGAATTTGGTGAATTTTTTGAGACCCTGATAAGTGTCCATAGAAGTCATAAAACCGCTAGCTTCAAATTTGCGTTGTAGTGGAGTTATGAGCAATCAAACGTCGTGCAAGCAAAAATCACGTTTACGGTTAACTTAGTACTATAGATGTGAGAAGGGACGCCCCATCACTGAGAGATGTATGTCAAAAGTTTTCATACAACGATAGCTCTATCTTATCTTTTTCACTAGTTATGTAAATAGCTTTATACAACCAGTTTTTAAGGACGTCAAAACTTGCACTTTTCAGACACCAAAGCAAAGTAATAAAAACGTTTCAGAAATTGTATCTAACCAAACTTCTGTCCAGAAAAACAGCAACGTAATTCAATTGTTTACTTGTATTGACTCGTATTATATACGTATGATCATATATTCATGGTATGCGACAACCCGTAGCAAAACACAGTGACTAAGCCAGATTTGCTTCCCACTATTTTCTGGTTAACTTGTAGGAGGCAGTTTGCTTCCAAAAATAGTCATTTTCAGAGTTTTTCCAGAATATCCTGAATTCTCATCCATACTTTGTTGTAATTTTTTGAGTGAAGTTGGCTCCCAGTGCTATGAAGACCATCATATTTTATATCCAGGATAACACTGCTTCGACTTGGGCATTGTAAACTTTGGCCAAAACAATCTTTGTTAGAGTATTCTGAAATGTCTTAAAATATCGTCATTAATTGATTGGAGTATATAGTATGTAATGCGTCATACTGGAGATGACTTTCTTTCCCTTTCGGTGCAGTTATTCCTTTGGGAAAGGATCTTCAAACGTAACAACATGGATTGACCTTGAGTCAAATCTGAAAGAAATTTATGTCCTACAAATGGCTACTTTAACCCTATTTAGGGGAGAGGGACATATTTACCTCCCCTTCTGAAATGTTTCAATAACTTTTGAACGGCTACACGTACGCGTTTAAATCGTGATAGCTTTTAAAGGGGAACAACGGTCAAAAGTGATATTTTAATAGATGATAGAGCTCATTAAAACATGATGCATAGTTTTTATTTCACGGCAAAAGCTCGTGTAGTTCTAGAGATATTCAACCCCAAACTTCGGCAAAGTCCTGCAGCTGCCAGCTTGCCAATAACTTAGCATGATGTCACTGGGGTTATGTAAGTTTTCATGGAGTTGTCTGACGCTGCTCCTTTGTATTTTACGTACGCATTTTGAGCCGGCTCACGTAGCATGCTAATGGTAGGCCTCCTATGTGATTGATTTGAACTGAACTGGGTAAAAACAGTGACTCCAGTAGATGTTTTCTGGAAAGTTGAACGCCTATGAATTACTCATGCACAATACCATGTCTTTTGCGCTGCCCTATGGGTATAGGTGGGGGAGGTAAATGCGCCTCCCCCCCGCTAAATGGGGGCTAGCCAGATCCCCTAAATAGGGTTAACGAGTTCTCCAAGTATTTAAGTCTTACCATCACTTTTTTTTGGTATTTTTTAGTAAAAAAAACTGAAAAGCATTGTGGATATAATGTAATTAATGCGGTATATCTGAAAATATTTTGTTCGTCTTCGACTGTCTTCTTTGCCAAAGTTAGTCGCTCCAGCAATGTTCTGGTATGAGCATAAGTAGCCATGCTTGCTATGTTTATTGTGTGATGTTTTCCAGGCTGTCGGTGGGATTTTGTCATTCTTTTTTTATGACTTGATGACTGCGACTTGTAGGTCTAATTTTGAAACTCGTTCACCGCAATTTTTCAAATGTTGTGTCACAGTAAATGTTATTCAAAGGTGCATCATATTTTTGATACTTATACCAGCGAAGTTAAAAAAACATTGATGATTCTTTGTGATGCATCGTTTTTTATAAAGATGACTGTTCTACGTCATTACTAATAATCATAGCATTTTATAAGCACGAGTTATTTCATAAAGTTCATAGTATCGTAAGATTAGAAAACGAACCAGAAAATCACGAAAAATTAGAAATAGCAAGCAACAGTTCAAGATTGTTGCTTCTTCTTTTTTAAAAAAGGTAAAAACCGGTCGGTGATTTGCACGAGAAACGAGAAGGAGTAGTGTCACAAGACTGCTGTACGTCATACACTTGAAGTGTGCCAAAAATGATGCATTGCTTGCCAGAAGCGGCGCGTTGTTTACGTCTGCATATTTTTTTCTTCACCTGACTGAAATTGGAATGTCTGCTTGACTTGGCATTGGAATTTAAAAGGTGTCGTACCTTAATTCACTCAAATTTCGCGCGCATCTAATTTTCGCTGCAAGCTGATGTGCGAATAATTGATTGCGCGAAAATACCTATTTTTCGCGCATTTGGGCGTGCGAAAACATGGTTTGCGCGAAAATTTTCAAAAAAAATGATAGAACCGACTTTTTTTTTCATTTGCAACATCTTTGCGTCGTATTTTCTCTCTATCCTCAACTAATCTTCACAACCGCATATGAGTACCTATTTATAAACTGTTTTTTCAATAAATCAGCCAGCTTTTCTGGACTAAGTATGCGCGAAAAATTCAAGTTCTATTATTCTGCGCGAAAATCAGATTTTCGCACAACAGCCCTGCGCGAAAATTAAATGCGCGAAATAAGATGCGCGAAAATAAAACGCGCGAGAAATTTGAGTGAATTAAGGTAGTTGTTTCTCGTACACATGCAAACATTTTGGGTTAGGTACGCGTAACTTTGAAACAACTATTTACTTACATAATTATAGCCATTTATTTTCATTTCGACCGAGACATCAAGCACGTGCTATGAAACACATTGTACTCAAACAAAAATAGACGTGCACTGTACTTAAATTTACATACAGTTCAGATTCTGATTTTCACAATCATGGGGCTGTTACCCCATTACCCCGCATATAGGCGCAGCACCTATAACCAGGCCAATTAAAAAATTTGGATGTTTTTATTTCGGAAAAATGACGGGTAAAAGCGCATTCATCGGCGTATTTTGAAGACTTTAAAGATCTTCAGGAAGACGTGGGAAGAGTATAAAATGATTGTGGAAGACACTTAAAAAGAGCAGAACAGAGACAGTGAGTGCTACTGCAGTTTTCTTTTCGTGTTTTGCCGGGGGCTTTACGCAACAGGACAGCGATGAAATCTAATAGGTTATAGCCCAAAAAGCGTTGATAAGACCTGAAACTCAGGGTCATTTTGACGGCCTATAGGCGCATGCGCCTTGATCCCGGATTTAGGCGCATGCGCCTTCAAGTGGAGTGCGCCTATATGCGGGTTAAGAAGGTAATATTTTTTCCTACCACGCAGCAACTTTGAGCCTCAAAACCTTGCAAAAATTGAGCTAATTGCGTATTAAAAAGGAGTGTTCTGCAGTGTCAGCAAAAATATCAGCAATCGAATTACCACGCCTTTTTAGATCAGCACAATGAAGCCGTCCAAGGCAATTTCGACAAGACGTCTTGGAGCATGCGTATCTGCGGCAAAGAAACTCCATTCAAGTCGAGGGAATTCCTTTTGGGTTTGCATATCCAAGCTATACTTCAACAGAGACAATGTCAGTCAGGAAAACATAAATGCACTTCGTGGCGCCTATCAAATAATGAAAAAAAGGCAACGCACCAAAGCTAGGCGTTCAATGGAGAAGATGCTGACCAACATATGCTCTAAGGTTATATCTTCGTCGTGCAAGGAGTTTAGTTCGAGCTCTTCAAAGCCCAGCTCTAGTTCTGAGGAAGATGTTGGCACAGATGATAGCATGTCCGGAACACAAATCACTGACATCAAGGAGACTCCTATAGAAAAACCAATAGAATTAAGTGCATCTGATTGCGAAGTTGAGCCAGAAATCTGTGCAGAGCCAGTGACAACAATAACGGACAGCAATGGAGGATGTCAAAGGGAAAATGAACGAGAAAAAAATTGCAGAGTGAGTGACATGGATGTTTGCGGACATAGCGAATCCGATGTTGAGGGCCCAGATGATGGACACAGAGAGCAAAACCATTTGGTGTATGAGCCAATGTCAAATACAACAGCATCAGGCCTATTCGAAGACATAAACCTAGAAACAAGAGATTTGCAACTTCTCTCCGAATGCCCTGTAACTGCCGATGGATACTTTGAAGCACTTTTAAAGCAAGATTCTATAACTATGCATGTACCGGACAGCATTAACGACCTGCCGGTAGAAGGAGTTCAAGATCGTCGGTTTGGTGCTGGCTTTGCGGACCGTATTAGGGAAATAGTTGAAAAATATAACAAGTGGTGTAACTTTGTCATAAGGAAGAACCGGGTTAAAATGGATGGCTCCCGGAAAAAGAAAGTTCCCTTTTGGAGAGGAAAGCTAGAGTGCAAGCATCCTGACTGTCCAGTTGCAGTAGAAATGTGGATAGACAACAGCAGAGAATACCTGCACCTTTCCTTTGCGGGAGATATTAAGCACGACAATAGAAGACGACAGTCTGATCAGCTGAGGGCGGATAATCGCGAGAGGGTAAAGAAAGAATTTAAAAACAACATGCACCTAAAACCATCCGACTTACATACTAAAAATCTGGCAAGTATTGATCCAGAAGTAAGGGCTGCGGCTAACAGAAAACTAGCTGGAAATTCATCCAAAGTTTATAAGAAGATAAAAGCGGAAGTTGTATTGGAGTCAGAGACAAATAAAAATCTTAGCAAGTCGATAGAAGATCTTCGAAAGGAAATAATTGTAGAAGACCGGCTGAAAGCAGAGTCGTTAAATCTGCGCAGAAAGTTACTGGGATACATCCATTACGTATCATTAATTCCAAGTCTACACATTGTACTCAGTCATGAATCAACTCTCAAATTTTACCACCAGGCTTGCAAAAGAGATATAGTCTACATAGACGCTACTGGGAACATAGTTAAACCAATGGCTGACTACAAGCGCATACTTCTCTACAGTGTAGTTATGCGACACCCTTATGGCAAATCCAGACCGCTGCCAGTTGCAGAGCTTTTATCCAGTTCACACGGAGTCGGTGACATTCGGAAATTTCTTCTCGAGATGCAAACCCTGGATCGCTCCGTGAACGGAGCAAGTGCTAAGCCAAAGCTGTTCATGATGGATCGATCTTGGGCATTAATTCTTGGAGTTCTCCGTGAATTTTGTGGGGAAACGCTTCATGAATATATGAACAGAACATTCAGAGTGATTACAGGGAATGCTACATCTAACGATTTGTCGAAGCCATTTATTCACTGCTGCTTCTCGCATATCATGAAAAACAACAAAGATGATTTGAAGAAGTGCATGCCTCCCACTGCAACTGCAAAAGAAAAAAAGCACATTACTACCATGGTTATGCTATTCTTCGCCACGCTAGTTGAATGCAGAAATTTGCCAGATATGAAGTCAGTTGTGAAACTTGGATTCAAAATCTTTACATCTAAGAAACTGACAAATGATGTGCAGGAAGCCATTAGTGATCTTGAATCTTGGATTCAGAAAGGAAGCATTTTGGAAACAGAAGTAGATGACAATGACTGTGAAGAAGACATATGCGCTCCTGATGATGATTGTCTGGAAGACGGTGACGTTGAAGAAATTGAATCTATCAAGTCAAAAACTGAGGTTCAAGCGTACTGGCATGCAATCATCAAGAAACTCAAAGCCGCAAGTGGTTGTGTGAACAGTTCACCTGAGTCATCCCCTGAATGTATCAAAGACGATGAAAAACTATCTGAAGATCTATACGACAACATCTACTATTTGCCAAAATACTGGAACGTTATTGTAAATTTGCGGCTCCCAGAATCTCCGTTATGGTCAAGTCTTGTTCTAGGTGATTTAAATAGGTTCTCCACAGAGTATAGCTACGATAACATGCTTGGGGTGGGAAAATCCATTTTCGTAGAAAACATGACAAGCGGGCAAATGGAAGGCTATTTCTCTCAGGTAAAGAAGGACAAGACAATGTTGAAACAGCCTCTGCCGGAATTTCTTCACAACTCTTGGAAGCAGCACTTCCGCAACAGATTGATTTTCCATGAAGGATTGTGGGATGGTAAAGGCGAAGAACCATCTGAGCCTGAATCTGCTGAAGAAACAGCAACATTTGATCGAAAGGAAGCCCGACGCTTGCATGACACTATGTCATTTCGACAGAGAAAGAAAGCAAAGCCAATTTCCGATGAACCTCAGGAACAGTGGAAGAAGAACTACAAGAAAACACAGACACAAAATAAACTTGGAAAGTACCGGCCTGCAAACAATAGCAACATTGTCTTCTATACACCTCAAAATGAAGCCAAAACACCAAACAAGCAAGAACACTTAGCATTTACGGTCTTTCGAAATGAGAACTGGGAGTCCTTTCTAGTTGAATCAGAAACCCCAAAGGATTGCAAGAAGAAGATTCTTGTGAAATGGGAGAGTATGACAAATTTAGAAAAAGGTGAATATGTCAAGTTAGTTTCAGTTAATGAAGAGCTCTGCATTTGTGACGGAAGCGGTGACAATGAGGGTGATTCGGGTAGCCTTGTGTCTTGGGTGCAATGTGATATCTGTCAAAAATGGTTTCATCTGGGGTGCATCAACATTAGCTCAGCAATGGCAAATGCAATGCCTTTTTACCATTGCATTAACTGCATTTCAACACGAATTTTACCTTTTGCCAAGTTTCTGGCATACCATTCGGTGGAATGGAAGTTATAGCAAATCTGATGAATAAAAGTGTTTTTAAAGGAGATCAGTGGGATGCCCTTGAATTTTATGAAAAGTTAATTGACTCGCTCACACAAGAAGCTTCTCCATCAGAACTTTGCGAGTTTGAACGACACTTGAAATGCACGATTGCTTCTCTTTTCATTTGCATGAAGTGTGGCAAACGAACCGGGACCGTCTTTAAGCAGCCCTATCTTCATGTGCAAGTTTTACCATCACGGGAACCACTGCAGTTACAGAATTTGATCTGGAATAGTACGGTTGGCCAGTATGCCTTTCAATCTCAGACAGCTCTTTTATCATGTTCTTGTCCTGCGCTGGCCAGGAAGGACAGATCTATCAGCGATGGCGTAGCGGATCAGGCCCAAAACAAGAAAGAATGCAATCAAATCACATTTCTTCTCAACGCACCATCTATCTTAATAATGCACACTGACAGAGTAACATCGAATCAAGCTACAACGATCGCAAGTCCAGTAGATATTCCAGTAGAAATGGTGCTGCATACGACAGCTCAACAAGACCCCGTCAACAAAGTATCATACGAGCTTATTGCTTTCATTAACCATCACGGAGGAAACTCTCAGCGAGGTCATTACACAGCCTCTGTTCTCACGAAGCATAAAAAGAAATGCTATACATTACAATGACAAGAATGTATCAAAGAAGAGCACCAAGAACTGGCTTAAAGATCCATTCATCTCAAAGTCAACAACTATGCTTTTCTATCAAAAGAAAAGTTCCTATTGTAAGAGGTCAGATGAAGCACCTTGGTCAGGATTATCATCACAAGACATACAGGAAATTAAAGATATTTGGTTTGGCCTTCGTTCCCAGTCTGACGCTTTACTAGTGTGGGCGAGTGACTTGAGGACTCTTGCTTACACCCACTGGCTAAATGGAGAGGTGATTGATGCATTTCTAGAGTTTGCGGCTAAACGCAGCATTCACAATGTGGAATGCTTGCCCAGTCATCTGTACAGTGATTTGACGTCTGGCCGCGCAACAATAGAAATGCAGAACATTGCTGACAGTGCTGACATTTGCTCTGCTTCCCTAATTTTAATACCGATTCATCATAGGACGAGAAGTGGGGAAGGCCTTCACTGGTCTCTTGTTGCGATTTATCCAATGAGAAAAGTAATAATCCACATAAACTCCTTGTACTCCAACAAGCTGGACGTATTGTCAGTAACATTCAGTTTCATCAAGGCTTTGTTTCTTCATCATGGCTTGCAGATCATTATATCAGACTGGACTTTTGTTAATGCAAAGGATGTACCTCAGCAAGGAAATGCGTTTGACTGTGGAGTATTTACGTGCATCAATGCGTATTCTTTAGCAGATGGGATCCAGTTATTGTCCATTGAGCCATGGGAGAGCGAAGAAGTCAGATACTGGATCGCTAAAAAGATCAAGAACATGGTGAGCAGAAGAAGCAGAAAACAAACTAAAACCAGAAGAAACATTCCAGTTGAAGCAGACCTACTGAAAGATGAAACAGTATTGACCAGTTTGAGCGATCTGCTGGAATTTTTTCAGATCACTGGTTTAGAGCAACTTTTGACCCCAATGAGCGAAGATCAAGAAGAGGAAATAAACTTCGACTTTTCGCACCTGGACAGCTCAGTCGTCGAAGAATTAGCAGAAACCTCACCAACTATGTGCACAATTCCTAAAGCTCAATCGACACCTCAGACTACGAAACATTTGACTATGTCCACCGGAGAAAATCAAATAGACAGCGAAAAATGCAAAGGAGAAAAACGACAAAGATCGCACAAAAGACCAATGCAAAACGTAGGTTTCTTAGATTTTGGAACAGAAGCTGACTTGATTCAGACTACAAAGAAACCTAAAGACGATAACAGCCAACCACTGCTTAAAGCAAGTAAATCAATAGTAACAACAATTAGCTCCTCTTTAACAAAAGCGAAACATGGAGACGAGGAAGAGCACCCAGAAGATATTGATATAGAGGAAATTGATCTGGATGAACTAGATGAGAAGAAGAAAAAGCTCTCGTCAACAAAAAAGCAGGACGCTTCTACAGAGAAAGACAATGTGAAGATTATTGTGGATATAATCTCCAAAGTTGGGTACGAATTACCAGAATGTTTTGTAATCTTAGAAAAAGAGCCAATAATATCACAGGTTCAAGATTCCACCAACGACAATGAGAGCACGGGGATAGGATCAAGATATATATTACCCACGCAACAATGCCCACCTCATACAATTGACATCACGAAGGAAAGCCTCACAAGAAACAAGAAGCTTGTGGTTCAGAGGATGAAGGATAACCAAGTATCTTACTGCTATTCTGAGAGAATACATGCTGCACGACTGCTTGCGTCTGACCAATTTCTCAAACTGGCAGAAAAAGAAAAAGAAATATTTGAAGGTCATTTCGGCGAAGAACTTATCAAATCGGTTGCAAAAATGATAGATGAGGAGATATTTATTGGTTTTAAATCAGAGAGGAAGACCGACATTTACGAGTTTCCTTCACTGAGAGCTGATCCGCTGCCCCCGTTTGGAGATTTGAAGAGAAAGCAAGTGACTGAATATGTTGTTGTCCCTGAAATACTGCTCGCTTGTGCCGAAGAAATGATGGGTGTAAACTACAAAACAGCATCGTGTGAGGTTTATAACAACACTGGACTTCCAACAACATTTCATGCACTTCTTCTGCAAAAGGATCAGGTATGCATAATGTTTTACTCAGTACATATATATGCATTCCCTGACAAATTCATTTTAACGCCCTGCTTTTACCAGGGCTTTTTTCGAAAGCCTAACGGACTGATAGATCTCTATAAGAATTCGTGAAACGTGGTAGGTAGTTAGAGGATTGAGCTATAACCTCATCTTTGTACTTATCTTACTTTTACATGCTAGTGGCAGGATCTGGGGACGAGCTAAGAAGACTGAAAGTATTTTCTCACAAGAAAAGAATTTTAATGGCCTGAAAATGCCTAAAATTCACCATGCAAAGTTTGGTTGAACTATGCCGTTTTTACAGACTTTTCCAAAAATGTATCTAACGTTCATATAAAACTAACTGCAAGTGAATATTAATAGTAGCACGACTGGAGCAAGTCCTGATCAAACTCGTCGAACTCTCACAGCGCTGTCTCAGGATTTTACACATGGTCGTCAGTGTTATCAACTCTATGCTGTCAAGCAGGGAAAGACAAAATAAGGAAAACTTTTTAGAGGGAAAACTTTGCATGGCAGGTTGCTGATGATATAATTTAGTTTATGTAACCAGCTGCATCACCTGATGCGGCAGTCTAATGACGGAGAAGACACTTTTCCCCGTGTAGTTTTCGAAAATGTTGGGGTAGCAAAAGCTTTTAAATTTCTAATAATAGGTTTAAATTCTACCAAAAACACCAAAAACTGGCTTACAAATATTTCAGTTAGTCAAAAATCGTGCATCTTACCCTTGAAACAACGTTTACACAGCCACCTTCATATGACTTTAGATAATGTTTCGTAGAATTCGATTTGTCTATAAGCGTCAAATAAACACAAACTTTTGTTGAAATTCGTTCAGCCGTTAAGGGTTTATTTACAAAAAGGTGCTAAAGCTGTAGTAAAACGACTCTTTGATAAAGCAGAGTTGAGGAAGTTACTAGCAAGAGCCTTGAACTATTAAGAAACTTTACGTAAAATTCAGCTTGTGCAACCTTCTATTATAGATTGGATCCATAAAGTACGAAACAGATATAGCAGACAGCATCGGACGAAAGTGTCTTTATCAAGGTAAGCATCGTTTACATTTCCTGGTATGCTTGTTTACTGCGGAGAAGTAGCTAGATTTAGACCAAATAAGATGTGAACTTTTACGCACGCATTATATGCACACACTTCATCACTTGGTACTTGTTTGGAAAATAGTCAAAAAATTGTGCATTACAATTTTTATCCCGAGAGTGCACTTTGCACTGTTTTGGGTGCGACGTTGGTGAGAATTCAATCCTCTTGGATTATCGTTTTTGGTCCATGAACGTGCAGCAAATTTCAAAGGTTTTCTTATTCTTTTTGTCAGGAAAAAAGGATGAAGCTTTATTGGCCAGGTCAAAGGTTTTGCAACAACCACCATAGTACGACAAAAAGACCTTTTAGCAGTGCGTATTTCTGGCCTTAGGATGATTGACATGCCTGTGATATATAATTTCTCTATTCAATCTCTCTTCAGTTGTGAAAGGAGACATCACGAAACAACCAACACATGTTATTGTTAATGCAACAAATGCCTATATGAAGCATAATGCAGGGGTATGAGAACGTTGTATCGTCTACTTTGGTGTTTTGTTGTGTTTGTTCTGCCAGAATTTCAAGATTATGTTCCAATTAATAGAACTGACAAATGCTTAACCCTATTTTGCATGGGGGGTGGGGGGGGTAAAAATTACCCCGAAAGTTTTTTTAAAATATTGAAAGATTGAGACAGGCCGAAGGCCTGCCGCTTATGCTCTCTGAACCAAATTTATCAATGCACATTGTGACCAAATTTCATGCGTATAGCTTGCTTACGTCCGGAGATATTTGAATTTTGTGAGAGCCGATTGGAGCAATCCTGCAATTTCCCTATTACAAGTTATAATGGGAAAAAAGTGCCCTTTAGAAGTAGCTATGCTATACTTAAACTATTTGCTGTCAAGTTACCACACATTGTTTTCTAAAAAGTAGTATGCCTATGCTTTCCGGCTGAATCAACTTCTGGCGCCGTGTGGTTCAGATTTTATCGCCGAGAGAAATTTGCCTAACTTTTTGGCGATTTTTGCTGATTTTTTGGGAAAAAGTGCTGACGTCAGCAAAAGTTGTGCTGACCTGGCAGTTCAAATGAATAGATTTTAGAAACTACTTGTTGGTGGCTATGTCCATGCAAAGTTTCAGCGCCATAGCCATATTTGTTCGTCTTTTAGGGTTAATGCTTACTTATGTACCGCCTCCTGTACTGTCAACGAAAGACAGCTTTCGCAACACCTTGGCTCAGGGCTTAGTTGAAAATGGGTTGAGAGAAGAAGTTTTTTTGCTTAAGAAAGTCTGGTGGAATTTTTTTTTTTTTTGCGATTCAGAGTTGAAAAAAAATTGTTTGTGGAAGAAACTGATTTTTGCAATGAAAGAGAAAGATGTTCTGTTTAATTCCTCGTACTGCTGAGAGTTGCAAACGGTTTTCTACACCGTAAAAGAAAGACAAAAAGTAAGACGCAACGAATTTGATTGAATGGGCTGATTGATACTAGAACGCTTTTTCAGAGAGTTTTGCAGAATACCCTAAGGTAATTAACTTTAGCAGAATTAATTTTTGCAGAACCATTTTTTGCGACAGAGGGAGCCAATCGGAGATATTTTCCGGAACTAATTTTTTCGAATCACATGCGTTTATGGATTCTGCGGAATTGATTTTTGCGATTGGGGCAGTTAGGAAAGGCGTTAGCGAACATGAAAGGCCTGAAACAGTGTTCATATTGGTCTTTCTTTCCTTCTTCTTTTGTTTTTCTGAAATTTGATTGCTCTTGGGGAAGTAATATTTGCGAATGGTGGATTTGAAACGTTTTGCGGAACTAATTTTTCCGAAAAGTGCATAAATTCGCAAAAATTAATTACCAGGTATATTTTGGCGAGTGGCCCAATCTAATTTTTTTTGCAGAAGAAATGTCTGCAATTGGGCGACTACAACCAGGTTTTGCGGGAGAAAATATTGCGAAAAAAGGCCAAAATTGCAAAAAGGTATGTCAAATTTTTCTTTATATTTTCCTGACCCGCTCTCACTGGGTCATATACCGCAGTAAATTTTCAAATAAAGCATATTTATCTGTTTATTTTTAGATAGCACGATCTGTGCGAGATGCTGGTGGGGAAACAATAGAATTCGAGTGTGAGACAGCGTTGAGGGATTTCGGGACGTTAGACCAGACACGACAAGAAATGTGTATTCCTATAAGCCAGGTTCTTGTCACTAGCGGAGGTTTAATGGCATGTCATTTCATCATTCACGCAGTCAGTAAGTGTTTCAAATTTAGTATGATGGCGAAGGGAAACCAATGATAATCGAATGTCCTTGCGATGGTGAAATTAGAGTGCAGGGTTCTAACATAAATAGCTGCATGTAACGAGATTTTGCAAAATCAGGAAGAATCTCAAGCACTGAATGAAATTTGGTGCAAGCACCTAGCAGCAATTTGTGGTTCCCTTGCACTAGTTCCTCAAGTGTATGCTCAGGAGAGGAATTTCCTTTGAAAACTTTGAAGTGCGTGGCGTGTTGAACAGTTGCAGCAATCTGAAAATAAAGACAAGACTTTCACATTAGTTAATAACATCGATGTTTGGTTTTATTTCGATGAATTGGTTATTTCCAAAGAAATCATTTCGATGTTCTAGATGGTCATATTTTTTACCAGTGGATGGGAAGTTTCCACCAGTTTCCTAAGAGGGTGATCTGCGAAGAGTTTTACGTAAGAACAAATGGGGCTGAAGAAGGAAATTTATGCTCCAATTGAACATTTCTTGTAGTAATTAAAAAAATATATACACTTATGTACTAGAGGACAATGAAAAAAGTTTGAGCCTAATTAATTATATTGAAAACGGTTTATCGTTCACACGTTAAAAAAAATCATTTTTTTAGTACCATAGCTTGAGATGCAGATGACTTGTTGCCCTTATTCTGCATAACATTAACGATCGCAACTTGAGACAGACCAAAAGTCCGCAGCTTCTCCTCAGGGACCAAATTTATAAGTGTACTTGACACATGCAACTTGTAGATAGGTGAAGAGCGAAATCATGCATAATGGGAAAAAGTACGGTTCATATGGATGAACGATCTCAGATAACTATACAGCCAGAAGTTAGAAAAATGTCATTTTGCTTAGGATGATATGCTTACGCTTTGCCTTATAGTTTATTTTCTTCAAAAAATATGCCGACGAGTGCAAAACCTGTACTGACACCTGCAGCTCAAATGGAGAATGAACTACACCCCTTTTTTTAGAAGCAACGCTACATAAGCAACACGAGGCTCAAACCTCTCAAAACGTTTTTCAACAGCTAACCAACAGCTCAGCCTGGACAAGGTCAAAAAAGTTAAAATGTAGGAGATAAAAAAAGTCAGTAACAATGCTAAAGAAGAACATTTTTTCTAATAACTATTACTTCCTATGCTCATTCCATTTTGCTGTTAATGTTAAACCAACAAACACTATCAGAATTGCATCAGAACAATTCCGAAACTTGAGCAGAGAAAAAAACGCCTCTATTATTTAAATTTTGACAAATCCTCTCTATGGCCAATATGTTAAGCAACACCGAGCCTCAGGCAGAATGTTGTGTTGCTTATAAAAAAAGCGTGTGTAAATAGATTGGTACATCCATGCAAAATGTCAGAATTCTACTTATGTTCGTTACTGGCTTAGATTAGGGGGGGGGGGGGGGTGGCGGAGGAGGTAGTTTTTACGCACCTTCTACGCAATGACTATCAAAAAAAGCCCCGACAGAATAGTGTGAGATCTTTTCAAATTTTTCCTAGGCCCGAAATGGAAGCGAGGCACAAAAGATGAAGATAATAAGACTCTTAGTTTGGTACGCACTACCATTAACAACATCTTGGACAAAGCTGAAGAGCTCCAATGCAAATCTATCAGCATTCCTGGGATTGGTTGTGGAATGTTCTGCATCGAAGGTAAAGAGCAGCCGACAGCAGATGTAATATGCGAGAGCATTTTGTCAAGAATGTACGCTGGCTTTCAACATGTTGAAGTTATTCGATTCGTGCATTACAGTGAGAGCTTGATGAAAACATTTCGCAAAGCAGCACACACTGGTAGAATACATGCAAACGCCAAATTCTTGACTGGCTAAAATTCTTACGCAGATTTAGAGACTTCAGAAAGAATATCTGCGGAATCTGGTTGCTTGCTCTTTCAACGTTTTATTTTAAAAAAAAATTGTACATGTGATGTAGATAGATACGAAAACATCGTAGTAATATAATATTTACCGTGATTCCTGTCTAAATGTGTTGACCGTACGGTTGTCTCGTTGTAGAAGTAACCCAAAAATTGATATCGACGATCAACGAAGATGCTCCTTCCAGAATATACTTCTGACAATTTTGTGATTGAGCCAGCGAAGTAGACCAGGAAACATGCGCATACATTTAATTTTTTTTAAAAAAAAAAGCATGACAGCTATAAGCATACTTACGATAAAAAATGTGAACAAATAATTTTAATGAGGAAGGGGTAGTATCCGACAGGCGTCTGAAAATAAATGGTAATTTTCTGAGCAAAATCAGTTCTTTTCAACGTAAGAACAACCACAATATGACTGCCATTGTTTTGTAACTCCATCTTCATGTACTTTGTTGCATGAAAATTGCGCGGTTTTGCGGTACAATTTAAAAAACCGCGAAATTAAAATGCTGCGAAAAATACATTTTCAGGTCAACCGCAAAATTAAATCGCACCAAAAACCGGTGTTTTCCAGGGAAATTGAAAACAAAATTCCCTGAATTTTCCCTGGCCATATGACTGTCCTTAGGAGGCTTCCAGGAACAGGATAGGAAACAGTACAATTTTACACAATGTCAGCAAAGAGTCACATGAAGCTGCAGCAGGGTTAGTACAGCAATGAAATGTAAATATCCGCTGACTTCATTAGAATTTGCCTACGTTTCCTCTGATTTCTGACTTGTGAAGCACTTATTCCGTGGATGACTTTCTGTAAAAATGGACCTATTTCGTCTGGCCACTAAAACTCATAACGCTAATTGTCTTCATAAACTGTGCTGTTTAACTCTATCTCAGGCAGCCTTTTTTGGAATTACTTTGAGGGAAGAATTTTCAAGGGATTTCGCAGATTCCGCGGTTTTAGGGCAAATCCGCGAAATTGAATTCCGTTTTTATCTCCAAAAATGCTCAACTGCGAAAATTAATTCCGCCGAAATTTATCCACCATTGAACCGCGAAAACAAATTCCACAAAAACTATAGTAAAGTTCCGAAATCTTTAAAACAATGCATTCTTTATCAATTACCTTTGAACTAAGATTGACTAGCTATTACAGTAACAAGTACAGCATGCTAAAACGTTACTTTGATGGGGAAATAACTTGCGAGAAATTTCTAAAAAGTGTTCAGCCGCGAAAATGTTTCCCCGCAAAAAGCTTTCTTCAGCATGGACCGCGAAAATCAATTCCCGTGAAAATTTATGAGAAGCAGCGGGGGCGGTTTCGCCCCCGTCCTAATTTCTATACTTGAGTATCTATGAAGCCAAGACTTGGTAGTGAGCTTCCTTTCTTGTAGAAGACTCAAAAAAATTAGGCAGAATGGTTTCTCTACCCAGGCTCCTTGAGATATGACGTCATGAGTTACCACGTGTAAAACAGCCAATGTTTTGCCTGAATTTGCCCAAAATCACATTTTGCCGTAAAGACCCACAACTTTGGTTAAATTTGCTGAAATTTGTTTTATTAGGTTCGTTTTATACTTTAGCATTGTATTTTCAGCATTAAAACAATATTCCACAAGTTTAATGTGGATTTTTTCGAGTTTTAAATTTTCTGGGATTTTCGACCGTTTTTAGAAACTTGGCCCAAATCACGTGACCCGTCGACCAAAAATTCTCAAACTTGGTCAGAATACGTATCAATCAATTCTAGGAGGATACTGTTAAGCTTGTATAACAAAACGTTGCCGATACGCAAAATAATGACTAAAAGAAGGTAAACAATACTCACGTCAACCGGAAATACCAAGATATCAATAAATGAAATATCAACAGTGAAACTATGCAGAAACAGTCATCAGTCATATCATTTTCTAAAACAGTTTGTATCTGAGCATGTTAAAAATAAAACTTTGCCGTAAGATACGTTTTGACACAAAAAATATCACCAGAATCTCTTCCAAACAGTTAAAGGCATCACAACTCGACAGACAGTCTCTGCAAAGCAAACGATTTTTGGAGAAGGCTCTTATATTCGATAGGGAAGGTAATAGTGGTCCAGGAACATCATATGTATCTGCTCCTGAACCACTGCTCTGGCCAACCTGGCCTAAACCTGGCGTATTTTCATTGGCCACGTCTCTTGTTCAAATTCTTGAAATTTTCAGACGATCTTAAACAAAATATCTTTCCCAAAGCCACTATGCTATGAACACAACGACATGTCAATTTAAAACAATGACACCAATTTTTCCAACAATTTTTAGGACAACAAAATGTCGTTCAAAAATTCTACGATCAGAACACATTGAATATCAACAAAGAATGTTACAAAAAATCCACAGAAAAACGAAGCAAGAAACAAGTTTTGAGAATGCAGCCCGTATTCAGTCAGGGAAATGTAAATACGACTAAGAGAACTATGAAAATACAAAAGTTATGTATCGTGATAGTGTGAATTAGTACTTTACATCACATATAAAACAAAGCTCAAGTGATACTTTACGGGACTAAAAAGACAGTGTGATACATTTTTAGCAAATAAAAAATAAAGCCATTCTCAAAACTCTTTCCCTGACTTGGGTTATTTTAAACATTTTCCCTGATTTTTACCCAAAACATCATTTTTTCAAGGTTTTCCACGTCTTGTGGCAACTCTGCTTTTTAGCCCCCAAAAAACCTTTCCTTTGTTTACATTTATTCAAAAGCGAGTGAAAAATACACCATTTTGGAACAAGTAAGTTATTTTCGTTTGCACTTTTTAACTCAGACAGAGGAATAAAAACGCAGCAAACTTCTATTTTATTTTATGCTTAAGGCCCTGTGTAATCAAAGCTTGAAATATGCTTAGTATATATGCTTATCGTTCAAATCCGAACTTTCATTTTATTGCAATTTTTAAAGGAAACCCATGTCACTGTCACGAACACGAGAACGTCACTTGAAGTATCCAGTCCTTGTTTCAGGAAATGGCTTCCTTGAAGTGGCGTCTTGAAGGGTTTGTATTAATTTTTCATGTGCCAAAAATTGGCGAAAAAGCGCCGCAATTTTTTTCCGATACTATTTAAAATGCCGAAGTTTTCGTTCTTCATGTGTAACTTTGGCATGGGATGGAAGAAATGCATAAAATTCGTTATAAAGAGCAACTGCTGCGATAATAATGTTACAGTCATGAAGTTTTTAAGTGAAGTGTTTTTTTTATTTGAGGCTGGGACTTATGCTTAACTTTTGACTGAAGCCGAGCATAAATATGCTTATAAAAGTTATGATTATAAAAAAAAAACAGGTAATAAAAAAAATGCTGTGGGACGGATTTAACTCGGACAACTGAAAAACGCATTTGTATTGATTACCAAGATTCTGTAAAAACGTTGAATTAAGACGAAACAAAACAGCTTGCACATCACCGTAAAAGCATTAACCGTAGTCACATTCCTTCAGCAGAAGTTTCAAATTTCAGATCAAAAGTGAAACCCATGTCACTACCACGTACACAAGAAAGTCACATTAAGCATCCAGTCCCAGTTTCAGAAAATGGCCTCCTTAAAGTGACGTCTTGCACTGTATCTATTAATTGTTGAAATGCCGAAAATTGGTGAAAGACCGCCGAAATTTTTGTCCGAAATGACCTGATTTTTGTCCGAAAACTTAAAATGCTGAAGTTTTCGTTCTTAATGTAAGTAGCTACCTTAGTTATTAGGGGATAAATTTTACGTGGATTTATTTTTGTGAATCTACAATTTGCGGAGAAAATGCGCGGAAGTATTTAAGCGAATGCGCATCAACAAAAGAAAAGGAGGAAGTTATCGATATGCACTTTGACAGAAGAAACGAGCCCAAGCATATTACGATTGCCCAAACAGCGACGAATTAGTTGTGTTGCTTTCGGTCACATTGACGTCATGTCGACAAATTTTGGCGTGGAATTCGCAAAATTCGAAAAAATTAGTCTACGTAATAATAAATCCCCCCCCCCCCCCAAGGTAAGCTAGGATTTGATCTACAATACCCCTGAATCATGCATAAGCGGCTATTAAGTTAAAAAACTCCTGTCACATAAAATTTTGAGGCGAAAATGAAAGAAGGGTGTAGTCCACCTCTCAATTGGTCAAACTGCAAGATGTTCAAACACTACCTTTTCAGTTGGGAGTTTCTGGTGAACTGATGAATAATTGTGGATAAATAAAAGTCACCATACATTCTACTGAACAGTATTTCAGAGTTTAAAACTAGCACACGCAAAGTTACATCATTTACAGTGGAATCGTCCTCTTCATGACAAGTTGTCTTCAGCAGTTCCTTAATTTCATCACATGCCGACCTACAATTGGTAAGCTGCTGTAGTTCGTTTTTAAATTCACTATATAACTCAGATGCCAATTTTTGGCATTCTTTTTGATTCTGTTTCTGCTTCGCCTTTGTTGCCAGTGGACCGTCCGTTGACCTGAAAACAGAAGAAACACCAGCTTGATAACCTGATCACGTAATAGCCTGATCATGAACTTTGGTACAGACCATCAAGTGCAACAAGAATGAAAACAGCGGCAGATGAAGAGTAAAACAAGTCACATAACTAGTGCACTCCCGCAAACTTAATTGAATCCCCACATCAGATCAACGAAGAGAATAAGACATAAGCCATAAGATTCGCACCACAAATAACAAAAACGTAATCAAGAAATTCTTGAAACAATGAAAGAAGCCATTATTGACATAAATTGCCACCCGCATGCTGAAGAACAACATATTCCCAAAATGTAAAGTATGGGTCATAAT
>JAOBRC010418680.1:0-12240 GCA_027575255.1 Scolionema suvaense
CCTCTGTCTCAAATATCCTTTTGATTCGTTTTTTTGAAGGTTTGCATTTTAAGGACTCTCTGAACTTCTGAAAAAAATTTCTCCGGCCTCCCGCACGAGTTTCCTTTTTTTCACCCGTGCAGAAGGAAACAGATATTTTTTGGATGACTTAGATGCATATGCGGCTATCAAAATGATCTCAGCTTGCCTTGTGACATTCTCTTATAACAGGAATGTATCCAAGCCTTTTTGGTGGTTTCTGTTTTTGTCGGAAAATTGAGTTTGCAGTCAGTGGATCTCATTTTCTGTGTGGAAGGAAAAAAAGGGAGCCAGTGTAGTATGAAAGTAAATCTGATGGATAAGTGTTGCAAGCCTCGTTGTTAAGGGCAGAGCTGTGGAAGCTCCAGCTATGCTATGTGCTGTCTGTAATGTGAGAAAGACTTGAAAGTATGAAGGTCAACAATATGCCACAGAAGCTTTCATAAAGATCACTAGTGTATGAAAGGTTAAAATCATTGGAAGATAAACATTGCATGTGATAATAGTATGCTTCTTTCTGGAGGATTGCCTGGAAAGATTGAATTTCAAAACTCAAGCTCACCCTATAATCTTGCAGTAAGGTGCCGGCGCCTATATCTTGATATATAAAATTTCTACATGTTTCAGTTTGGAAAATAGGGCTGCAATTAGGCACCCAGTGCCTGTTTATCTTTTTGGTAAATATCACTCATATATACAACCACCATCTTTGAAGATAAGTTACTCAGTCCTCGGGACTGTTACTTTCACCTCTTGAATCCCCTCATTCTTTAGCCCAGAAAACAAACGAGGAAAGGGGCGACAGGTCTCATGTTTAGCAACTGTCAAGGTATTTGAGCATACCTTCTTATAGCTGGAGCCTATTATTACAGACATGTGAAAGGCTAATTTAGTCGATATATGTATATGCTTTATGAAAATCCCCTCATTTGTGTTATTTGTCACTACCAATATGAGAAACCTGATATTTGAAAAACAGGGCTGGTCAAGGGCGCCATAGCACCTCTATTCGGATATGGGCCTATATGCTAGATTATATGGTAAGATTGAATTCCGACTGCTGAATATTGGTAGTCAGTTGGTGCTTGGATAAATCCTTGCATTGGTTTGAGCTATGGCTGGGTACTCCTTGAAGTTTTAAATAACTGAGAGGTACATGCTTTGTGAATTTATTCTTTTGTCTATGGTTGCTCTCAACATCATTTTAGGAGGGTTATTGACTGGTTTTGCTGGCAGTTCAGCCTGTGAAAGATGGAAAGTTTTGTGTTGTAGTTGTGTCGCAGCAGCTCCTTGGATGTCTTCATTGCGAAAGACGCTCAGATTGCAGCTACCAGTTTTGCCGTGCATTTTTCTTTCTATCTCACTCTTGGACAGTCTTGATCAAAGTTTAACCAAGGGAGGCATAGAGAAAGCTTTTATTGCTGATTTATGCCAATTTTTTGTGCTGCAACTTCTTGGGAAACAAACCTGTTTCTAACAGTGATCACTAGCTATGTAGGTGCTTCACAAGACCAAAGCGAACAATGATGGAAATTAGATTGCCTAGCAGACGGATAGTATTGGCAGATTGTTCGGTGATTTCATTTCTAGGATCAATGGGATCACATAGTTGACGTTTGATATATAATCTGTTTGGTCTAGTGCATTTCTTAGCTACCTATGTACATAAGGCCAAAAAAAAAAGTTTTCTGTTTCCGGTTGCTCGCCCGGGTGAATTTTTTTCAAGCGAAAGCCGGCCGCAACTCGAGCTATGATGAATGAACCATTTCTTCGATCCCTGTTTCATTTATGCTGTACTACCTCATAATTGTAAACAATGTGATCAAACTTGTTTGTGGTATTGAAAAGCCATTTATTCATCTTAATGCAGCGTGAACTTTTCCAGCTCGTTCATTGAAACCACTTCATTTGATCGGAAATGCATGCTGGGAAAATATCGTCCAACGGTGTCCACAGGCCTCCAAGAGTTTTTTACTACTCTGGACCCCGCCGATGACTTTTGAGCTCAGAAAATCATGCCGAACGACAAATTTTTGACCTTGAAAAAATAGTGCCGAATGGCAAAATTGTGAGCTTAAGGTTCGTCTGTACCACAAACAAAAGTTTTACTCCCACGATACGGTGGCACACAGGCATGTCCAGACAGTTGTCTGATCGCTTTACTTTTTCTTAAGTCACCCATGCGCGACACAAGTACCCTCACTTCCGTGTCCCCGAAGCAAAAGACAATTTGAAAGTACCTATCAGTGACAGGACCGTAGCAGTGCAGCGTTCGTAGGGAGAATTTTTGAGCGAAAGTTAAAGTTACCTGATGTCTCCGCGGTCATCAGGTAAGGCCCGTGTTCGGGGTTCACGGTATAAAACGTCCCCTCGGTCTATAGTTCACTTCATGAGCGTTCCTTGCGGCAGAGGCATACAACCTGCGCTGCAAGATACTCCAAGAAAATCCAGTAGTACAATGAGGCAAAATTGCTAAGAAGCTAAAAAAAGTTTTGCCGGCCTCCCGGATGACTTTTTTTTTCTCCACCCGCGCAACAAGAAACAGAGATCTTTTTTTGGATGGCCAAATGCAGGCACATGAGAGTGCAAATGGTGATAGCTAGTATCTTTCCACGTTTTGGCTGTTATAATGCTTCGGTAGAGTATATACCAAACTTGTGCTGTGCAAGATAGTAAAACCTTCTTTACCTTGTTCTGTTGGGGCTCTGTAAGAGCCTCTGTCGTTTTTTGCAGATGCATCTGTACAGGATTACTGTTTTGCGTTGGAATTTGATAACTTTTTGGAAATTCTGATACTTTAAAATTAGAGCCGAATCAGCAGGTGATCAGGCAAGTTTTGGCCTTTTTTGAGGTAAAACTTTGCAAAACTGCTTCAATTGCAGTGATATGAATGTAGAACCATAATATGGGAATATATTTTTGACCAAAGCTTACTACCCATGTGGTTCTGTTTGATGACATCATGAACAATTGATGATATCAGCATTTATGCTTTATTTTGATACGTTCCCCTATAAATACTAAATATCCTTGCAAAGTTTCATTGCAATAGCTAAAGCCGTCTTGAAATTACAAAAGCAGTTCTCAGAACCCCCTCTCCTCCCTCACAGCTAAAAATTGATGCATCGGAATTCTGAATCATTATATTGAGTGCATGTCTATTTTTTGTCATATCCTGTAAGTCAGCTTCTGTTCATGTCTTCTTTGCAACTTTTTGTTGTGAAACTTGAGAATAGCAGAACCTATACCATTTGTCATATCAGGGGAACACTCATGCTTGGCTCAGGCTTGGAAATTTATACAGTAAATGGGGCGTTATTAGGTGTTCTAACAAAATTTGGAAGTTTGGGTTATCTTTGGTAAAGTTTTATATAGAACCTTTTACTTTGTGGTGACCTGGCGTAGAAATTTCTAATATTCTAATTTAGATTTCGGGCAACCAGAGTTCTCATAGTAGAATTGGTGTTGACTGCTTCTGAGGTATACGTCTGGACTGGCATTGACTTGTGCGTAAGATCAGCACACATACATTGACACTCTACACTTGTCTCTTTTGCTTTGCAGGACTTAGGGGCAGATGATGAAGCTGAACTTGATAGGGAAGATGCAGAAAGACAGAAAGAGGTATGTTTGTATGCTACTCTGCTGGAAAAAGATTTTACATCTTCAATCCAAGACATGTTTCATAAAAGTCTCTCGAAAATTTGTTGAGCACTGTAGAATGATTTGTATAGGTTTCCTGAAAACATTCTTTCTGTCAGAACATGCTGCCAATTATTGTACTCAGTTTTTAAAATTGGGTAATTTTTGGCTGCCATTTCGATAGTTTTGTTAGAATTTTCTGTAAGAGTGAAAGATCTACTGCAATTACGAATGGTATGGAAGAATATGAAATAAAGACATCATCTAACTAAAGCATGCAGCCCTATATCATGATTAAAAACTAAACCTCATGAGTGGTGCTATTCCAATGTGTGGATACAACTGACCTGTAGAAACAGGACAACAGAAGCATATATACCAGTGAAGGAAACGTGGTTATGGATTCCATTTATAAAGGAGCACTTTTAGAAATGATGATTGTCTAGAATTATGCAAGCAATCAGTATTTACTTGTTCTCTATATCAACCACTCATTACCTGATTCAGAAGACTTTTATGAACAACCTTGAAAGAAAGATCATTGATATAGAAGTCTAACTCCTCAGTCACTGCATTGATGAGTATATCTCTTTGCTGGAGTGTTCGAGGCATCCACATGAGGAGTGAACATTGTCTTCAACTCCCTCATTAGCTAAGATGTGCACATGCAAATCACTTGTAGCAGGGTCAGGAATATTAATCCTGAGGATGTTAAACCTCGAAATCTAGCTTTGAGTTTCTTTACGTGATGGATCCAAATTTCACATGCTATGTCTACAGCTTGAGAAAAGGAAGATTCCTGATTCGAAGTCTAGCATCCGAAAGTTTCGAATTATATTTGTCGCTTCATTGCTGTATATGGCTGGCACTTTGCTTTTTTGGTAATAGTTATTGAAGAAGTCCTATTGTCTATTGTTAACAGAGTTTCCCAACCTTGTTCCTCGTAAATTTTGATAGTGGAAATTCATTTGCAAGCACTGCTAATTGCCAAATGTCTTTGGTAGATAAAGTTGGGATTCCTGTTTGTCCTGAATAGATTTGTTAAGTCATCTGCATTGTATAAGTTTGATTCAAATTGAAAGAATGCAGCATTCCTGAGGTATTACAGACAAAGCTTTGAATCTTTTTCAGCAATCCTGTGCTGCAGTGTGCCTTGGAAATTATTTGGCTGACATAAAACATGCTAACCTGCTGCACATCTCAAGCACACACGTCACGTTGCTTCTTGTGTGGTTTGTTTCTTTTCGCCACCGATAGTAAGGTTTCGTGAATCACTTTTGAGACTGGGACATTCACGTCATTGGAACGTTCTGCGAGATTTCTCGAACTTTGTCCTTGATTTCTGTGATGTTATTTTGAAACATCTATGTTACAGAATGGATAGAACGGTGGCAGATTTAGGCTGAGAAACATCATTAATGTCGCTAGTTAACTGCTATCATAAGTAGCTACAAATCACAGAGGAGATGATAGAATTTGAATATTCGGTCGAGAGAAAGCACTTGCAAAGATTTGACAGCTAAAAAGTTTGAATGCCTCCGGTAACGTTGTGGCATGTAAGTTATTTGTTAATATAAGCAAACTCAGAGAAGCTGTGTTTCTTGAAGAGGTTGCGAGCAGGCTAGCCAAGCCTGTTCAGGAAAAATTTGTGTGTGGATCCTGCATGTTTTCCGAAACTGTGCAAAAATGATGAAGGAGACAAAGCTGTTCTATAGTTGGCTTTTGCTAAATATCATCTGGGAACATTTTTGTGAAAACATTTTTGATCACTATCGTCATTCGGCTGTGAAGTCATCGTCTTCTGTCGGGGGTAGAGGAAATTTGATGAGCTCATCGTCAATTTTCGTGGTTGCAAGGGCATTTTTCATTCCAAACCATGCTTTGAATTAGATATTACCTTCAGAACCTCATTTCAAAGGTTTTAACGGCACACTGTTGTTGTTTTTGACCCACACTGGCGGAAAATCTGACATGTCGGGACCATTTCTTACAAAAAGTGCTGACTTCGGGAAAAGGATGACGCTATCATGTGCAGATTATGATAGAGAACATGCGCGCCCCACGTTTTATGGTTTTGGAGTGTTTTTTACAGAATTCCGGGGTTTAGGTCCAAAAGACCCCCTTCAAAAACCACTAGGGGGGCAAAATAGGGTTAAGACATTTTGCATTGTATGGCCCATCTATTTTACTGATTCAGATCATGACTAAGGTCATTAAAAGAAAAGAGTTACTACTATTCCTGGGACATCATTTGCGAACTAGCTACCATCTATTTACATATGAATAGTCATATCGTTGATGAGTATGAAAATCACCAGAAGGACCTAGGACAGTGGTGCAATGTATTAAAATGATCCTATATCTGCTGGACAGATATATCTGCAAGATAAAAATTTAATATCTAGAATTGACCCGCTCCAGATCTCAAGCTTTGGTCGAATTCCTTTTGTCCTGGTGGTTTCAAGGTCTCATCGACGACAGTGCCTCTCAGATATCTATGTACCTTATTGGACAAAACAATGTTGGGCAAAAGTGACAAATTTTTTCGAAGGTGACGAAAATGTTGTCCTAAGAATGGTTTTGTCCGACGAAAATTTTGTCCAACATTATTTTGTCTGATAAGGTACGCAGTGATCATCGCAAAGTGGATCTGATCTCCTGATTAAAAATCTTCATCTTATATGATACGTTTTTTCAGTTTTCGTGGCTGCCATTGATTCTCTGAGATAAAGAACGTTTTTGATTTCCTTTTTATGGTACGTTCATGCATGCTTCTTTATTTGATTTTTCCGCTTCGTTTGTTCCACTTTTCTTTCCTTGTTACCAACATAATGCTTACTGAATTCCCTTGCTGCTGTATCTCACCACGGAAGCAGTGACTTACTATCACTTGGTTAGAGAACTTCACGTTTTTTGTCATAACATTTCAAAAGGCCATTCGTGGTATACTGTGCTTTACGTAGATAGGACTTTTGCTTTGTAATTTTATGTGACCACTCATGCATTTTTAGCTTAAAGAATTCCTGGACAATGAATTGAATGATGATGATTTGCTGGAGGACGGATCCTTTGCTTCTCATGTGACTTCTCCTCAACACTCTCGACGAGGCAGTGAAGAAGGATTTCAAAACAAATATGAACAACCCAACCCAGCTCAATTTATGCCTACTCTTTCCCCTAGTAAGTTGCCAAATACTCCGAGGATGAATCATGTTCTTCAGCAGGATAACAAGCATGTTGATCATAAAGCTAACTATGAAATGACACCGCCTGCTGATGATCACTTACAATTTCCTGTTGCATCTGGCATGTACCCATCAAATGCTGAATTTCCTGATGCGTATGGTAGGTATACGAGTAATAATGATATTGGTAACCCAAGTCTTGATACGGACCCGTATGCTGAAGCGTCCACGGAGAATTATGAGTTCAGTGGTGCCAATGCACGAAGTCCACTACGAAATCACTTCCAAGATTCAGTTCCAACGTACAGTCCGTATTACTTGTCCTCGGATCTTCATTATCAAGGTCGTGGTGCATACTCTTCTGCTGGTACACAGCACTATGCGTCTGATCATTTAGCTGGCCTGTCCGGCAATATGGATTCTTCTACTCAGCTTCAATCACTGTATGCTGCAAGAGGACAGAAAATTGCTGAGCAACAGAAGCAACTTGAAGAGAAAGAAGAGACATATGCAAAAGAAATTCGCGTCATGAAGCATAAACTCACTTTAATCACCGGTAGGTGATTTACCAATTATTTACAAGTACTTCACAGAGTTGACAAGGTCAACCTATTCCGTTTGGGGTCTCTTTGACCCTTCTACTCACGGAGGGGGGTGGGTGTGGTTTAATTCTGCCCCTAATATTTCCGGGTAGGCTATAGTGCAGTACGCCCACCAAGCTTGGTGTAGTAATAGAGCATAGAATGAACGATTTGTCTTCATCATAGTTTTGCTGGCCTCATTATTTATTTATTGACATTGTCATAATTAGCAGAAGGTACCTAATCATGTAAAATTTGCAAGATCAACTATGTTTATCGGAATTTGCTTGTGCTACGTTTGCTGGACGCGAAATGACAGAAAATAACCTTAAAGTCTCCAAACTTCTTCATGTCCTGCCATTATTTATGGAATTTATGTATTGAAAATGGCGAAGATCAGTTGCATTTCACATGACAAAGGGTAATATCTCTGTAAGGGTTGAACCAAGTCAGAACAAATTTGGATCGAATATTCGTTAACCCTTATAACTACAGCATGAAAAAGAAGAAGTTGCAAGCTTTTGACATTTTTTTAGATATTTCTTTCTGTATCTTCCACATTTTATTGCTATAATATTCACTGTTTTGAGCAACCAAGTTATTATCTCATAAGCCTATGATATTTTGTGCCTGGTTTAGGAGCCCTTCATATTTGTGTACGGTGTTATTCCAAGTGACATTTAGATTTGATATCTCTATACTGGTTGAAGGCTTCCGGATCACAGTTTAGTGACCACATTCATCAGACCATCTTACAAAAATTTTTGTTTTATCCTCAATTTCAATGCAAGGGCTTTTTTAGTCAAACGTCCTCAAACTCATTTTATTATTTTGACTAAAAAAACCTTTTGGGACAAGTTTTTTTTCCAGTATTGTAGATCCTAACCAACGTCCCCCTTGAGTGCTAATTTTTTTCAGGTCATTCTCTGGTATTGTGATTTTCATCACAGAGTTATGAAGAAGAGTAAAACTGCATTCAAAAAAGTTGGTGAAATGAAGCTGCATGAGTCATTTCTCACTGCAAATGGTACAATGAATAGACAGGTTAGCTGGACTTCAAATGTGCGACACGGAAAAAAAAATTAGGTTATACATTACCCCTATATGGAAAATCTCACCTAATTAACTTGAAGTTTAGAATTTCTCTGAAGAAGTGTCGCCCTTTTTGCTTGCGGGAAATTTTATGGAAGGTCAACATACTATATATGAGAGATCGTTTTTTTTTTTTTGAGGTGTTGGTAGAGTTCTGCATATTGGAGTCAATACTCTGTATGTTTCATATCCCTGTTCTGCAAATTTGTAGGAGAAAGAGATGGTCTAAAATCAAGCCTGCAACAATTGAATGAACTCTTATCTGAACACAAGGAACGAGTTGCCGATCTCCAAGGCCTTCATAATGCTGACGAGGTAGAAAAACAAAAGTTGCAATCTCAGCTCCACGAAGTTGAAGAAAAGCTGCAAGCCTCTGACGTTGTTGTTGATTCTCTACAACAGCAGATTCATGTGATGAACCAGACTGAGTCATTATCGCGAGCTCGTTCACAGCATGAAAGTTTGCTGGCCACTCAGCGCCAGAAGTATGAACAAGAGATATTGTCACTAAAGGAGAAGTTGGATGACTTAAAACAGGCATTAGCTTGGAAGGTCAGTTAATTACTTGGCAGCTCAACAATATTTTGTATTTTTGTAATCTCGAACCAAGTCGACTACAGATGGCATTCTTTTCCCTTTCATTTGCTTTTTTATTTCCGTCTTTGTCACTGACAGATCTCATCAGATCTCGTTTCCTGCAATGCTCTCATGCGATATCTTGATTGAGGGTGTGACTATCTGTCAAAAATAAAAGCATTTTCTCTTGTATCACCTGCTTCAAGCAATGCGCCAAAGATTACACGATCTTGTAATCTTATCGCACAGCATTGTTAGGTGTTCAAAACAGACCATGTGCAGCTTCTGTAAGCTACGCCTCTTTTTCTATGAACAGCACTGAAAATGAACAACCGCCCTGAAAAAAGCTAAAAATTTAAGCTACTAATAAACAACTGAGGTTGGGTGAATTTAACTTCAACAGCTAAACAACTCCTCCTGATTGTAAAGATTTTGTGACATCGTTCAATTAACTCAAAATAAAATGCAATATACAAATGTACTGTCATTGTCAGCATCTTTGGTGATCATAACAAATAGCTGCTAATAAGTAGGTAAGCTAGGATTCGATCTGCCGTAGACCCAAGTTATCACTAAGAAGCGATAGATTTAAAAAACTTTTCGGGGGATTTTTAGTAATTTATTAAACAACCGTTTGGGGCAAAATGGAAAACCTGGGTTGTTTGCAGAATACAGAGGATGTATGTGGATATGCTACAGTCTATCGATGGATGGCATTCAATAGCAGTGTTCAATTGCATCACACTGCAAGCTAAGTACTGATTTTTATTCCTTACATCAAGCGGCGCTCTATCTTGTATGGATGCATGGCTTAGGGTTGAAATCTTTAGGTGGGTTCTAAGTTGGCTAGGCTTAGCTAGACATCAACACTGTTCCATTGCATCACACTGCAAGCTAAGCACTGATTTTTTGTTTCTTACATCAATCAGTGCTTCATCTTGTATGGATGCATAACTTAGAGTTAAAATCTTTATGTGGGCAAGGCGTAGCTAGACATCAATGCTGGGCTTCATCACATCCACTGACCAAAATGAACGGACTTAAAACATAACTATTGAAAATAAACTCAAGTTAAATACGTTTCGGTTAAATGATCAACTTGCAGCTACTTCTTCACCATTCCGAATATAGCATACTTAGTCAAGTGGTGTGCTACCAGTTCTGCCATTATTCCTGGTTGCAAGACCAAGGTTGACATGTACAAAGTTGCTAGTGGTGACACCTGTATTTTTAGTATTTTCACGGTTCGGGCGTTTCATTGCTGCAGGTAGCCACTATCGATTTCGGTAGTCTTCTATTCTCGCGTTATCTAGTCTTTATGTGCAAATCAAGTGGGTATTTCAACCATTCCTTCAGTGGAGCTTCCTCCTGTCAATAGGGAAGAAGTCAGTGTCACACTGATCTTCTTTGGAGTGTGGTACTCCCAGTTTCACCGCATACTTCTCCTTATGTTACTCATTACACTCAGGTGTTTTGTTACCTCTTCATCTTCACACTCAATATCAAAACAAACTTCTTGCCAGCCAATCAGATTGGGCTGTTAACGAAGGAATTTATAAGCCAGTTATTTGCAAACAGAATCTGGCTATTATGCCTAGCCATCTTTGAATGTGGTGACGCAAGAATAATTTTGTTACGCAAAGATGCTTTTTCTGGTACGTTGCTGTGCCCACTGGAGGAGAATGCATCTTTTGTCCCAGCTTACCTGCATACAAACCTTACCACCGGCCCGGACACTTTTTCATCCGTTTTGGTTACGTTGCAGGTTGATATATCTTGGATTTTTATCAACCAGATCATTAACAAACCCAAATATAGTCTTTTACTGTATATGCATCACTACACCACAATGCTGAAGTTGTGGTAGTGTTAAAACTCGTGCCAGAGTTAAAGAGCAGGTGTTCCTTAAATTCGGTGCCTGCTTAGAAAAGCTATGCATTTTGTCTTTTTCATTTTTGGACCTAAATCTACTGTTACAATCTCCTGGTTTGGTCTTTTTTGAAAAAATTTTTTGGATGTCCTGCCTGCTCCCCCTCCTTTTCTTACAAAAATTTCTGACTATTTTCAGGTGTTGATATGTCCTTCAACAGTTGAGAGAGGGGATCAAGTTAAAGTTTAAATCTGTCTCTTTGTGATTGAAATATAATTTCGAGGAAGTTTGTTACTGTGTTTTGTCCTAGTACTACCAAAATAGGACAGGTTCTTATGGCTTTAAGTTGCCATTGTGGCTGCAGTTAATCACTGGGCAAGTTTTTGATGGAAAGACAGTTCCATCTACAAGGAATCATTACGCTAATATACTGAGGTAGCCCATGTGCATTTGTTGAGAAAGCTCTTCCTGGCGTGTGACCAAGTGTAACTGAGGTTTAAGGAATAGACCTGTCATAGAACTGCAATAATTTATTCGTGCTTGATGCTGTTTGGGCCATTTGTTGAAATGATTGGAGACATTTTTTGATGGGCCTAGGATCTGAGCGGCTCTGCAGTTTTATGTTACTTAGTAGCACTACCAGGACTGTCTGAAAATTGATAAATATCTGGGTTGTGTTTTGTTAGGTGGTATTTTACGAACAGCAACAGTAATTTCTACGTAAAGGTTTGCAACATTTGTTATGTTTGAAATCTTTGTTTATGTTTTAGACTGAAGATGTAAACAGATATCGGGAAATGCTTGATTCTAACTCATCTGTAAGTATGATTTTTCTTTGAACCATGTAAGTGGAAGCTACATTATAGTAATCCAGCAACTACAGTTCAATATAACTAGTGCATAAGCATACTGGTCTTTCATGCTGTCACTGGCCTTCAAATAATTTTTTTGGCAAAGCCAGTCATATGACAGACTGTACTACTCGTTCTGTTGGTCATAAAGTTTTCCAGTCAGTCACTCCACGGAATAAAGTATTTAATTACAACATAATCACATTTACAAAGGAATCAGCACTGCTTTCTCTGCAAATTTAAGTGCTTGGCTTAAAATCAACAGATCTTAACCCTATTCTAGTTGGGGGGGGGAGGGTTAAATATACTGCCCCAGGTAAACTTTCCAAAATGCCTTCTAAATAGCTGGCGACAGCAAATAATTTTTATTGCGTATTATTTTATTAAAAACATTCAGGCCGAATTTGTGTGGAATCCCTTGCGTA
>JAOBRC010418791.1:0-12240 GCA_027575255.1 Scolionema suvaense
ACATTCTCTATTTTGATTTTGCAAACGTAAACATACCACCGGCTGCGGTGGAAAGGCAGATTTGAATCGGAACGGGAATCTTGAAAACTGCTGACACGCTACCTCTTCCAAGTCATTTGTGTATTAGCGACCCAAAATCTTGCACGGTTTGCATGTGAGAACTGTGCCTATCGGTAATCAATGATCCTGTTAGATTCTGCTCTCAAGTTCTTATCAATTTGAGTGCTTGTTTATTTCGCAGACGTAACCGACACATAACATGTGTGGCCTGTACTGCATTGCTTATTTACGTCTTAAATTGCCATCATGTCGACATAGGCCGTAAAAGAACAATAAATGTCTAAGAATGAAATTTGTAGCATGGGTTACATGCTATTCTCATCTCCCCATCAAAAAGTTTAAGAGCGTTATTGCAACGATGGGGATTTGTTTGGCGTTGATGTGTGCATGTGTCCTTGATTCCATCAAAGCAGCATTCTTATCAATCCAGCTCTAGCAAAGGGAAGAATGGAGGCAAACTTCCGGCAGATTGGTGGATATGGGAATCAAGAAATTTGTTTTAGAATGACGTAAACTATCTCAGAGAACGGTAGGACAAGAACCTCTGAGGAAACCAGATAGGTTTCTCTTCTAATTTTCGCTTATTTGTTGTATGCAGCAGATAATGTTAGTATATACGCATAATCGGGGCTTGTTTTAGCCCCATGTTGCTATCGACTTTCGAATGCAACAGGCTGCCCTTCGAGGTTCAAAACAATAAGATCCTTAGAAAAACATGAAAAAAACTGCTTTTTTTCTGCAAATTGAACACATGCCCTGCCCTTCTAGAATATGTCCTGATAATGTTAGTATATATGCTTATTACTTTCACATACGCCCATTGTTTTCCACTATTTAACATGTTCTAGAGATTTATATGAAGGCTTGTTATATGTTACATTTTTGCATTAAAACCTAGGTTTTGTATTTTGGTTTTATTTTTGTTGAAGTTTTGTTGTGTGAATAATGCTCCTTTCCATTATAGAGAAGATGAGTCACAGCTTCTAAATATAGATGCTTACATACAGGTTAGTCTTATTGTATTTTCTGCATGGAGCATTATAGACGACAGTTTTTGCCGGTGGAAAATTGAGTTTTCAGTTGATTGAGTTTTCAGTTGATGGATTTAATTTTTAGTGCCGAAGGCATAACATGGGTCATCATAATTGGTGAGTAAATGTGACGGATAAGTGTTTTGAGCCTCCTTGTTTGCGGTAGAGCTATGTGCTGTCTGTAGCATCTCAAAGGCTCAAAGGAAGGTCAGCTAAAATGGTCTGAATGTTAAAAAAAGTTTGGAAGATATCCATAGCACTTCTTTTCTGGAGATTTGAGTGGAAAGATTGCATTTTAAAACTCAATCTGTGTACCGGTGGTCAGTTGGTGCTTGGGTAAACCCTGATAGAATTATTGAGTTTTATATGACATTAAAGAAGATCTTTGGAGTTAGAAATGAGGGTGCAGCTTGGGTGGTTTTGTTCGGATATCTGCTCTGATTTATGCCATTTATTCATTTGTGCTCTGCAGAAATGCATTAAACATGAAGCCAAGACACAAAGTGAACTGCCGCTAAGCTCTTATTACCTCTATTCTACCCTAACGAATGAATTGCAGATGGCAGATACAAAAGGTTACGGCTTGGCTAGCTATTTCTAAATTTTTTTATGATATGTTTGAAGATTTGGGTAGTATGTTTTTGTACGTTTTGCTCTGAAGCATAGGAGTAATTAGTCATGGATACGCTCATCTTTATTTTGCTTTTGATTGATATGAAAGTGTGCTGAAAAGTTTATCGTTGCTTCGTTATTGTCTACAGGGTTATAAAGATGATTCCTCAGACAATGAAGTTGTGCCCAAGAACTCTGAAAAATTTCCCGTATCTAGGAGGTAATGAATTGAATCATTTTTCATCGCAGTTTTTTCTGGTAGTTCTTTTCTATGAGTTTTTAATGCACTTGATTGCACAATTCAACTAGATTTTGTTCGATATTGAAGCCTGTTATGCTGGTTCATTTGGGCTATGTTATCTGTGTGTTCTGTTGGTGTTTTTTAGAAAGCCAGCTCAAGCAAAGTGATTTCTCTTATCTTTTGAGATCTTTTGACATGCCTTCTGCCCATGCATTGACAGAACTATCTCCCTGTAGACAGGGGAGTGTAGGTTTTTTCCTTCACTCCAGAGAGGTTTCTCTGTTTCCTAATCTTTTCACCCCCAACTTGTGTTTTGTAATTTCTCCCCTTCTACAGCTTTATGCCCTTCCTTAATCAGCTTCTGTGCAGATGCCTATACGTCTGCTAGTTTCCAGAGCCTATAGCTGCAGACTGCCCTGCAGTGTTTCTGGTCATTAGGCCTAAAATAAAATACTCTCTCTTTCCTATATTGCTGGTCATAAAAATTTAGGCCATGTGAGGCTGGAAGATTTTTCTTTTCCCTACTGCGTTCTCAAGACTACGCTGCAAGCTGTTTAGTTTCTGTTACCTTGGGCCAGTTCCTAGCTCTGATCCAAGACTTGCAACAAGTCATCTCTAGCAGGGGTACGTCAAAGCATGATCCCCAAACACTGTCTCTTGCTGAGATACCGTGGAGCATTGTTGTAGCAACTTTGACTTTAGCTGAAAATGTAAATTATTTCAAGACACACTTACTAAGGTTCAGACTGATAGATTTAATCACGCAATCTATCGCTAGCAGGCTAGCGTTAAGATGATTGTACTTGACGCATGCCCTAAACACTTTTACCACAGCAGGAACATAGTATGCGGAATTGGGATACCGATACATGATTGCCTATGAAACTTGTATGAAGGCAATAATGGCTTAAGTGCTAACTATAATATCGAGCAGAAAGTGAATCCACAACATTTGTTTTTACAAAACAACAAGCACACTTACTGACACCATGGTAGCATGTCTGGTGGCTCAACGAACTGACAACTCTAACGGCTATGTTCACTCATTCTGTTCACAGCAAAGGAATCATCGAATCAGAGGACACCATTTTGGAAAAAAACCAATCCAAGAAAATGCAGAGGTTTCATAATATGCAGTATGGATTTTGTTGTTTCACACTCCGACTCAGGCAAGCGGTAGTGACTCGTTACCATTGACGAGTACGCTGGCTGGTAATTGAGTGTGCTGTGAAGAAACAATAGTGCGGTTGATACTGATGATTGTCTTATACTTGCTTACTGCCATTTTATGTACGAGTGGTTGTCCTTCCGTAGGAAAGCATCCGGTACTTGTAAGTCAGAACATATGGACCAATGAGATTCTTAGAACCTACTGAACCAAAATGGAGGCCGTGGCTGCGATGCACTGGAGCACAATCGATTGTAGGTTGCTTGCTGATTGACTGAACACAGTGGTATAACATACGGGGCACTCAAAGTGTCAAATTTAGGTTTTCGGCAACCAGAATTCTCATCGTGGGTGCTCAAACGGGCACCCTCTTCAATATATTTCCCTAGATTCCACCTACAACAAATAAATTGGAACGCATGTAAACACCAAATCCTGACTAGTTATTCAGTCAAGCTATTGATATTTTAGAGACGTTGAAACCCTAATATGGAATAAGGTGTTTCAAATTAACATTTAGACATGTTTGGCCCTGCAGGCAGGCACCCATATTTTCGTTCGGGCATTCAAAATCTGATTGCCAGGTTGCCCAGTGGGCACCCTCTGGAAAATGTTATGTTACATCACTGCAACACCATAATAATAAATCTAAAATATTGCAATAATGGTATTGCTAGTGCCGCTCCTGAAGTTTTAAAGAATTTCAGCCAGTCCAATGTCTGTAGCTATTTCAGGGCTTAGCTAAGGGCTGGGTAGACAGAAAAAAGCCTCAACTTGATGTGCAACCTATTATACATGGTAACATTTTCCCTTTTAGCTCCAGAACCTTACGACGTTCATACGATCGAAAGCCGTATCCAGCATTTTTTTGGGGGGAAAACCGGTTTTCATTTTTCATCAGTAATAAATTGAGCCAGCATAGGTGGCGATCTATAGGCTTTCGTGTTTGCAGATTAAAAAGCACTGGACAAATGACCAAATTGCCATTTATGCCCACCCTTGTTCTCAGCAAGCCCTGGCAAAAGGAATTGCCTCAGGTGATTTTCAAATCAAACTGAGTTAGATTAAAAATAACGGATGCTGCAATAAATTGCACTAGCGTGCGTTTAATTCAATAAGATATGATGTACTGAAAATAGCCTTGCTGGTAATTCCAGTGTTAGTTGAGGTATTGAGGTGGTGTGTAGCCATTTTTTACAAATATATTGAACTTTTTCAGAAGTATTCACAGGTGAAACTGTCCCTTTGGGTACAGGCTGTTATATACAACAGTAAACTCATGCTTAGAAGGATCAGGATGCAGCATAGCTCATGATGCAAAACTGTTCTCTCAAGGAGGCAAAAACTCAATTTGGAGCTAGAAATGGCCCTCAATAAAAATGGCCGCATGAAACTCTCACTTCCTAAGAATATGTATGATGTATTTCTATTCCTTAAAATGTCACTCTGGCTATCTTGCACACTTCGACATGCTTCAAATGGGAAAACAGGTATTTTCCCCCTGAAATTTTATTTTCACTAGAATCAGAAAATGTCTGCATATAAGAAGTGGAGGTGATCTTTGATTTCTGACACTCTGAAGAAAATCTTATGTACAATAGTTTTCCAAGTTTGAGAAGTGAACATTTGATTGCGTGATTACCCAGATTTATATATTAAGTGTGATTTACATAAGATCATAGTTTGGCATATGATTGCTGTCCTGAGCAGCTATTGTGGAGTATATTGACAGCTGTTTGCTTGCTCAGTGTTTTGGTCGAAAATCTGCTTTAAACAACCTCAGTATTTGCGCAGGAAGGATAGGGAGAACAGAAATAACCCTGACCCTTGTCAGAAATAATTAATTCTTCAGATGAGGTATTGTCACAATATTCCTTAACCACTCTCTGTCTGCAACATGGACCCACTACAATGTCAAATCATTGTCCCGGACAGGACTAGATCCCACAAGCTACGTTGTCTAGCTGATTCACCCTAGCCACCGAGCTACTGGTACTTGGTATTTGGTCCATTTTTTCGTGTGGTCTAACATTGCAAAGAAGTCCATCTCCGACAGTTTTTTGTTGATATTTTTGTTCTTACAAGCACTTGATGTGTAGATCCATGACAGGTATTCCTGGTTTGGTACTATTATTGTTCCTCTTATACTCGCGTTGTGACCATAAATTTTATTGATTCGAATGTACCGTGGAAGTCGTTTTTACCCAATTCTCTACCCTGTCTTTCTTGCTTGCTTTTCCTCGGCTCTGTTTATTTTACTTCCTTTATTTGTAAAACCTTCTAATACCTCTGCTTTTTACTTTATCTCTTTGCCATTAGCCCATCTGAGATGTCTTCAACTAAGTGCATAGAAGTGGCTTGTGTGCAATCCGAAACATCTTGTATGCAGTCTGATGAGGCTACTTGTGTCAATATGCATCAAGGTCAGTTTCTTTTGATGATTATATGATTTTATGGAAGTAGGAATGTACCATTTCGAAGTTTTTTCATTTGTAATATTTTATTGAATGAACCATAGAAAATACTTCCAGAAAACTACTCAAGAAAGTTATTCTTTGTTGGAACACGTCATTTTGAGGATCAACAAAATCGGCAGTGTAACTGTTTTGGGGAACCATTCCCCACCTCATGTTCAGTAGGTTGTATCAATGGACTTGTTCAACAATAAAGCGTTCCATTTTTTGTTGCTGAGTATGTCGACTTAATTGATTTTGTGAATGTCAGTGCCTTCCATGCAGTACGTCAAAAATTCGTTTGATGTTGTTGAAAGACTGTTGGGGTGGACCCCAGCTTCTCTTGGAATCACTTGCTGAACTACCATCATATTCAACATATCTTCGCCAAACTGATTTTCTATAACTATTTAAAGTCTCATGCAGTGTTGCCGGATGGCTAAACTTGCTTTTTGATAGTTTTGGATGTTTTGTAACTGTTGGATGGGTTGACGAGGTGGGGGGGGGGGGTGGGGTGTTACTACCGGAAAGAAGTAAAAATCCAGTTTGACTGTTACATGGGACTTGATTCCTTCCAATTGATTGTTTGTGATCATAGCCACTCGTTGATGATGGCTATTTTTTGATATATTGTTTAGATCAGATAGTGGTTATAGATCGTTATCAAAGTGTGGCCAGAGACTCTTTTTTTTGGCAACGAAAATCTGTAGTGATCATGTTGGTCATACTCTCTGAATCGATTTCAGGCAAAGGACCACTGAAAATGAGCTTGGTTCACTTTCCACACCTCTCTGGGTTCATTATCACCTCGTAATCTATTTCCTATGTTTAAGGCAAGGCCTGACCTGGTGACGAGCATGGTATTACTGTCCTAAAATGTAAGAATAGCACAGGTACATTGTATTTGCTTTAAAACGGTGCGTTCCACTCACTAACTTGATTTCATTGGGCACCTGTCCTTCTCAAATTTTTGAAATTTTCAAACAATCATTGCCAAAATATCTTTGCCAAACTGAATTTGGTGAAGATTTTCACAATGATTGTAGTCCTGTGCAAATAATGACTAAGCTGACTGGGCTGGGTGACTCAGTCCAAAACAGCAGATTTCACAGCAATGCTTTCAATGGTTAAACCACAATGCATGAAGCAAGTGCAGGCTTGTAGTGAAGATACCGGCATTGCACCATAGATTCTCCATATTGTTAGCTAAAAGTTTATATTTATATTTATAGTGTTATAGTCTGTATAGGCTCTCTTCGATATCTGATTGTCGTTGTTAATGGTGTAGCATGCACCATGATTCATTTCTGAGCCTACAAACAGAGTGTGTGTGTGTGTGGTGTAATGGGCCTGCTCCTGGTCACCCAGGCCTGTAAATTGTTGCAGATATATAACATTTGTCCAGCATGGCCTTGGGAAATTGCTCAAATGTCCATCATCATGCCTGGCATTCTAAATTCTCACTCCTTCTTATATCTGATATAAATATAGAATTTCTGCCATAATAGATTTTGTACATAAAGAAGAGAGACTGTTGGCTACGAAAGTTAAACAGAACAAGTTTGAGAAACACTCTCTAAAAGTTCTGATAAGTACTTATGTTCGTATTCAGCAAGGACCCCTGAGAACATTAAAATAATCGCTTAATGCCTGGCAAATGTCCGTCATAATCCATTCTATACCTGGCATTTCTTCCTGGCACTTGTGGAGCTTTATTTACAGGACTGGTCGCCTTCTTTAATATCTTGAGAAGCACTGTGCTATGGCGCTGAAACCTGACTAATTCTCTGGATATTTTATGAGGGTTTCACAAATATATATGAAACGCTGGACTGTGATACTCGTAGTTATCCTGACATCATCATTTTTGACAGGTGACGAAACTAAAAAACTATTTTCAGGTAGCATCTACTTTATGGGAAAATATCTATGTACAAATCATGAATAGATATGTGAATTGAAAGGCTTAGAATGATGTTGCATAACATTCAAGTCATTTTGAATCTCAGTTTTGGAAAATTAGATTTAGACAGCTAATTTTTGTGCAAAGTTAACTTGTTTTTCATCACTAGTTGATGTATTTTGCTAATGACAGGATGGGGCTCTTTGAGCAGTCTCCCTGTCGAGGGTGGAGAGCCGTAAGATTGATGTTTGATGCTGATAGCAAAATGCTTAATGTCCTGTCATTTTCCGACAAAAAGTTCTTCGGCATTCAATCTGATATTATTCATTTCACATCAAACACAGAGGTATTGATTTTCCACTGAAGCATGGACGTGTTGATATTTGGGAACCTATATATCATTGTTCTATTTTGTTTGCTAGCATTTCTAAACCGGGCTTATACCAAGTGAACCATGTTCTTGTCTAAAGCGGGCTGATACCAGGTGAACCATGTGCATACTCATTCAACATAGCCTGCATTAAAAGTTCAGGATGCAGCTCCCTAACAAACTTCAAATATGTGTGGAAAGTATCATAGATGTGAAGTAGCATATTTCATGATATACGTCAGCTGTTCTATAGCAGGAAGTGGTTTGCTGATGCTTATTAAACGCTAGGAGCCAAGTTGATGCAGGGTCTACATAAATTTAGTATGGTTTTGGGAACTAGTATCTTTTCATCTTATTTGTGTTTTAGGCTTGGATTTGAACTTAGCAAGTGTTGGTCTAGAAGATCTTGTACCAAGCTCTCTATCAGCTGCGTTGACATGCCTGTTTGCTATTCCACAGTTTAAACTATACATTGAAGGTATTCTTTTTTTTGTCTTTACGTTTGTTTGTTCCACATTTTAAACAATATGTTGAAGGTATTCTTAGTTTAGCTTTGTGTTAGGTATAATGTTACACAGTTTAAACTATACATTGAAGGAATTAGTTTAGCTTCACGTTACGTTTGTTGTTCCACAGTTTAAACAATTCATTGATTGAAGGTATTCTTAATTTAGCTTTGCATTTGTTTTGATGTTCCACAGTTTAAACTACGTATTGAAAAAATTTTTAGTTTAGCGTTACATTATTTTTGATGTTTCGCGCATCATTGCATGCAGAAAGACAATGGATACCTGAGTGATACGAACCTGTGTTCTGTAGGAAACAACATTAAAGCATCTTACAGAAAAATGGAGTGTATATAGTTGCTGGAATGTTTAATTAAAATATATCACTAACACTCCGGTGAAGTTTTGCCGCTCAAAAATAGTGTTACACCCCCTACCCCCCCTCCCCCGGCTGCCCAAAGCAGGGGGAGATAGGACAAACGTATGTTCATCTGCGAGCTATCAATGTTATAGATTAAAACAATTTTGTAAGTGTTTTCAAAAACATGGTTCTAAAATCACTTAATGGCAGTTATGCCTCACTTGAAACAGAATGAAAGAATGCTCACAAAGGAAATGTGACCTTTTCATCGAACCGGAAAACGCTGGAAATAGGAAGGGGACGGAAAACGCTGGAAATAGGAGGGGGACAGAAATCGCTGGAAAAAGGAGGGGGCACGGAAATCGCTGGAAAAAGGAGGGGGAATGGAAAACGCTGGAAAAAGGAGAGGGGACGGAAAACGCTGGAAATAGGAGGGCGTACGGAAAACACTGGAAAATGGAGGGGGGACGGAAAACGCTGGAAAAAGGAGGGGGTACGGAAAACGCTGGAAAAAGGAGCGGGACAGAAAACGCTGGAAAAAGGAGGGGGATGAGACTCTCTGAATCCTTTGGCATCTGATATCTTTAGGAGGTATAAGAGAAAAGCAATTCCTTATAGTTGCTTCACAGTATCTGTTGCTCAGATCACCATATACCCCTCCAGAACCAGATTTCACTTGGTCTTACCATGTGTAATGCATAATTACCGTTCCGAAGCAAAATAATAGCGAGCAAAAATTGCTCATAACTTTGAAAGCAGATAGCTTTGGAACTACTGCAGCTTTTTTCATGAAGTAGAAAACTACAGTAATGTGTTTGAAGACTTTATATTGCCATGCCAAAAACCATTTAAGACCGGTATATTGCTTTAAGGTGTAGAGACTACTAACAGCATCACCCAAATTTTCAATCTTTCAAGGTGTGGAGACTACTAACAACATCACCCAAATTTTCAATCTTTCAAGGTGCGGAGACTACTAACAACATCACCCAAATTTTCAATCTTTCAAGGTGTGGAGACTACTAACAACATCACCCAAATTTTTCAATCTTTCAAGGTGCGGAGACTACTAACAACATCACCCAAATTTTCAATCGTTCCAGGTGTGGAGACTACTAACAACATCACCCAAATTTTCAATCTTTCGAGGTGCGGAGACTACTAACAACATAACCCAAATTTTCAATCTTTCAAGGTGTGGAGACTACTAACAACTTCACCCAAATTTTCCATCTTTCAACGTGCGGAGACTACTAACAACATCGTCCAAATTTTCAATCTTTCAAGGTGTGGAGACTACGAACAACATCACCCAAATTTTCAATCTTTCAAGGTGTGGAGACTACTAACAACATCACCCAAATTTTCAATCTTTCAAGGTGTAGAGACTACTAACAACATCTCCCAAATTTTCAATCTTTCAAGGTGTGGAGACTACTAACAACATCACCCAAATTTTCAATCTTTCGAGGTGCGGAGACTACTAACAACATCACCCAAATTTTCAATCGTTCAAGTTGTAGAGCATTCTGAACATTCTGATGAGCGGAACCTACCTTTTTACGATTTTCAGTCAAAAAAGGACTATTTTCTCACTGATTGCTTGAAACAATAGGGCTCTCACAGACAAATGGTTACCTGCACAAAAACTTTTTTCAGTGCAAAATGTTGCTAAATAAATTCTATTGAAACATGCAAAGTTTTGCTGTCGCTCACAATAGCAATGAGCAATAATGTAGCAAGAGGGACGAAATCCGCTTTCACCCTAGTCTGGAGAGGGTTAGAATGATATGAATCCTTTCTCCACAATATGACATTCAAGTAGCATTTATAAGTCTTCTATATTACTACATTTCCTGTAACTATTTGTAAACATGGATTAAGATATTTCTATTCTTTTTAGGGCTGATGAACATCGTCAAGAAGAGTGGTGTCTTCTCTGAATCGGTCAGTACTCATTTAGTTTATGAAGACAGTGCTAGCCAATAACCTAGGTTGTGCATTTCAATGTTACTACAAGAGTAGATCCCTTTCTATACTACCGTAGGGAACTTTACCGTATATTACATTACATACTACTGTATGATCTGGCTGTCTTAGCACATTTTGCTGTGATGTCAGGCGGAACTTTTGACTTTTGACGACCAGACTTGATGCACGATCATGTCATCAATTAAGGTTTCCTGATTGATCATTTGTGGCGTAGATTTTATCATTACCAGCTTTCTTGAGCATATTTACAGCCTCTACCTCCAATGATCTTGGGGCAGATCGCTGGTACATGTGGAGATGTAAGCAGATGGAATTATTTTACCCTTCGTTTAAGTGTTCCAAACACAGAGACGTAACACTAATAAGAAATTGCTATCATGTGAAGGTGGACTTTAGCAAATATACTCCTTAAAGAAACAAACAGTGTACATGTTACATATGTCTACGAGGAGACTGCAAATCTATGCAGCAAACGCTCTTTTCCACAATTTAAAGGGGTGAATGGCTTACGATGACACAGGAATTGAAAAGTTGTTGTGAGAAATTGTTTTCAAGGATTTTGATATTTTTTGATTTTGAGGCTCATTGTTTCAAAGAAGGAAGATGTATGGAGTCTTGATTTTAGCTCAACATAGTCTTTTCAAACTTCTCATAGGAGTGAGGACAAATGGACCTACCTGGTGCCGCTTGGCTAAGCTTGTAAAATGTCTCTGACTAGTGCTTGCATTGTAGGTTGTGGATATGACAATCTCTATGACAGAGAATTTGCTGTGCATGTATCTGCATTTATGTTCCATTTGTTATTTTCCCTATACAGGTATACTCCACCCTGCATTTTATCTGCACTGTGTCACAGCTGCGCAATTTAGACTGTTTCTCGAAGGAAGCTGACCTCCTGAAGAAGGAATTGCAACAGAAAGACTTGCACAATACTTTTGCATCCGAGGTATGATGCCATGTTTGCATATAATTGTGGCACCTTTTTTCCATGTCTTCCAATCTTCCCTATACAAAAAGGTTAAGTCAGTAAGCTTGGGTCTATTGTTTTGCTGTTTTGAGAGTTTCCAGTCGTCAGTGTATTTGCTCCATCTTACATCATTTAATAAAATGTGCCTGTTTGTGTTATTTTTAACGGTTCTTTGTATCACAGGCTACATATATTTTTTGAACTTTTTTATTGTTTTCGGTACATATGTAGTTTTCCTCCCAGGTCTAATTATTTCAAGCGCTGTGGCTTTCTAGTCTGTGCTTCACTACGTCAGCCCAGGTCCAGTCCTCAAAGTCTGTAATTTGTTATTACTGTTTTATCATTTCAGTCAGTTTCTTGCCTTTGTATGGTACTGTTTTATCATTTCAGTCAGTTTCTTGCCTTTATATGGTACTGTTTTATCATTTCAGTCAGTTTCTTGCCTTTATATGGTACCGTTTTATCATTTCAGTCAGTTTCTTGCCTTTATATGGTACTGTTTTATCATTTCAGTCAGTTTCTTGCCTTTATATGGTACTGTTTTATCATTTCAGTCAGTTTCTTGCCTTTATATGG
>JAOBRC010418902.1:0-12239 GCA_027575255.1 Scolionema suvaense
AAAAAGGGGGGGGATTGATGAGAAAGGGGGGGGGGGATTGTACCCCTCTGCACACTATGAGCCATAGATCTATAACTGACAATGGTTTGACTGAAGCTTTCACAGTTTCGCGGATATTCCATGAACGTGGACATCAGATGGAATATTTAACTTACATTGTCAAGACTTTTGCAGATTACTGCTTAGGAAATACCTTATTCTGTCTTGGATTCCCAACGAGATAGCCCATTTCACTCCCATCCGTAGTTTCGGTAAATGCGTCGATGATGTTGGGGGTCTGAACCCCCACCTGCAGTTACCAAGCACCACCTACATGTTTCATACACGACCCCCACCTATAGATCCAAGATCAATCTGCTATCGCCATTGACTTTTGAAGTTCTACTATAAATACAAGATTTGCAGCAATATAGGTCATCAACGTAACATGAGCCAAAGAACATCAATATGAACAAGTAGTGATACACATGAAACAAGGAAAGTGTAGTAAAGTACATCTATCTATTTGGCATGCTCTCTCTAATATTGAAGTTTGGTTAAAACGAACCTTATCAACCCCCGCTCATACAAAAATTCACCCCCACCATGGTCTCCAGCCCCCAGCACAAATCCAGATTTAGCTCAGGTCCCCATTGGGAGGGGGCGTGAAAGCTATTACTCTGCCTTTAAGTGCATAAAACTATACTCACACATGGAACTTTTCCGGCTCACGGAGGCCGGGAAATCAGTTTCCGGCTTGCTGGAATTTTTGGGTGTGATAACATCATGACTAATTAATGACATCATTAGTACTATTCTGACACGAACAAAAGCTCATAGCTAAAGCTCAGAGTCTGCACTATTGCTATGTTGAGTTTTAAAGGAAGAGTAATGCCAAAAATAAAGTTTTGGTAGGGGTTAGAGCACTGCAAAGCTCGACATTTAGTTTTTATTTCATGGCAAAAGCTTACGCGGTTTTGGAGATATCGAGCCCCAAAGCTCACTAGATGCCATCTTACTGATGATTGTGCATGATGTCACTGGTGTATCACTCAAATTGTCTAAAAACTTTGGTCCCAAAATACACAATATTGAATTCCTTCAGAGTATTTTTTATTTTATTATATCATTAAGCTGGATAATTATGTTACAGATCTGTTTGAGAAAATGTACATTTTAAATATAGGTAATAGGTTACTAAGGAAGTGGTAATGCTTAGCAACAGTATACTGATGGCATCATCAAAATCAAGATGGTAGATACTAAGCTCGAAGGCTCAATATCTCTAAAACTACTCAAGCTTTTGTCATGAAATAAACACCAAGTGTCATGTTTTGATGTGCTCTGTCACCTACTAAAATTTCATTTTTGACATAACCCTTCCTTTAAGTGTAGCAGAGTATCGAAACACAGGGGACATCTTTCACACTAATGTTATTTAGTTATGTTTGTATATGCCTGTGTTTACTTAGTAGTACATTTTGTTCATCATTGAGAACCTTTTAGTTTTCATTTTAATGCATTGTTATCTTGACCACTGCAGCTGCAGTTTTTCTGGTTGCTGTATTTATGTTCACGATGCAGTACATTGTAGTCAGCCCCAGGCTGGCTATTTTGTCAGTTCATTTGATTTGCAGAAGTTGGATGATGACAAGATGTCTGTTGGTCTAATGATCCGGGAAAAAGTTGTTTACCCTTTCAGTAAGCGTTTTGCACTTAAAGTACCAAGATGGACATGTCAATTTCTGATGTTTTTGACAAATGTGGTTATAGATCTGAACTGGCAAGATATCGGCATAAGTTTTTTTGTACTGGCAGTTAGGCAACCTGATTGGAGGACGATGCATGCAGTAACAGTCATCTGCCGTGCATTTATCTGTATGCAAAATGTTACTCCAGTAGCTCGCCGGTATGCGGAAGCCCGAGAAATATTGCTGGTTTGTATCCTCCTCATAGTGGAATGCAGGTAGTATAAGGGTTAACGTAATGATATGAGGTTACTTTTCAGCAGCTGCAGAGTGGTTGACAAATGTGTTATGTTGACATCCAAATGAGGTCTGAAATCCTGAAACTTTAACTTCACTGATCAATACAGCGTGCAAACAATAATGTGAGTTAAAACTGTCTGGCCATGAAGGTTGGAAAGCGAAAAGTTTGCTTCTAAAAGATATGTGGATGATACCTATCTGTGAGATATTTTTAGTCTTATTGTGATTATTTTGGTCTAATATCATTTCATGGAAGTTTTGCTAGAGCCTCCTGTAGTACCGCATTGGATGATCTGAAACTTCAGTTGGTTCCTGGACTCAAGAAGCTGGTACAATGACACAAGGTATATAGCATTTTACATTACATGCAGTTATCAGAACTCTGAACATCAAAGAACAGCTTATAATCAAAGAAGTAGTTATTTCATGATATTGGCAAACGTCCTTTAGATTTGCTGCCAATTTGCTTACAGTTGACACGTTAAGCTGTTTGTAGAAAGTTGAACAAGTTCAAGGTAGTTAGTAAAGTATTGATGGCTTTTGGATGAAGTTCATACATGAGATCTCCTTTAGTGAACTGAGTAACATGTTTTCTGATGAATTTTTTATAAACTTCGTGTTGTTGCTTGCATGCTGAATGCTATTGATTTCATCACGTACCCAGTATTTGTATCTTCCTCTTCAAAAAATGTCACAGTATGAATAACTGTATTCTTAAGAGTAAACATTTTTGATTTGATTGACATAGTCTCTATTTTATGCATGAACTACTACATAATTTATGCTGATCCACTTAATGCCGGAGAAGAGGAAACTATGTGGTTCTTTTTGTAGCAGTATCGCCTGGTTACCGACGCATTTCATCATGTACTAAGTGCTTTGGAACCATATCAGCTTGAAATGCAGTACTGCCCTGCAGATGTACTGTAAGTTTGGTTTTGTGGTCATATAGAAATGGTCCACCCATGGGTATTAATGTGGTTATCAGGTATGGTGGTCATTTATATAAATGCTCTTTGCACACATTTATTGCGATCACTTGCGGCAACCTTGGTGAAAACTTGAATCGGATAACAAAATAATGGAGTCAGGGCTTTTTTGATTTGGGTGCAAATGTGCTGTATGTGGCCTCAATGGATAAATGGCCATTCAGTATAAATAACTTTTCCAGTATTTTTCATTGGTACAATAATTATACTGTGGAGCCTGAGTATGACCGAAGTTTGAATAAACTCAATAGTGCCTCTTGATCCACATCAGATTTGAGTCCCTAAAAAGTAGTCTGCCAAACTTTATCTAATTTGGGCCTAAAGCAGGTTTTCGTTTTGTGCAGTGGTTGTTTAGATGAAAAAATTATGCAAGCTGGTAATTGGGGGTAGTTCCACTGGTTTTTTATGTGAAATTGCCCACAGAGACTAAAAAGGTGTCCAGCGCTTTGGATGTTACCCCACCCATTTTTGCCAAAATATTTGCTCCAACTGGGCAACTGCATAGCTGTGGGTTGATTGATATGGTGTGATGTAAGGGGGAAGAATATGCTGATGCGTCAGATTTCTGCTTTCGCGTTTCTGTGGTGGCTTACACTAGATGCCCACTTCGTTTTCATATCTTTGACAATGCCTGTTTAGCAGCGAGAATATGTATGAAATCTGTGTTTTTAGTCTGATATGATCCATCATTGGAATGGGTCATGCTCCTGAATGATCTTTAGATGATAGGCATTTTTCATAGGAAATGAGTATGCTACGAATGCATTCAAGGCTCTGAAATAATGCACATCTCCTATCATTTGTCTCTGTGTGATTTCATACACAGAGCAGCAAAAAGTGTTTATGATTTTGTTTTTTCTGCCCTGATCTTGCACTCTCAAAGGTGCTCAGCTCTGCAGTGTTTCCTTGTATTGCCCCCTGCTAAAAAGGTAAAGCGAGAGGTGCAGGAGGGGCACGCTAGGGTATGTGGCATGGGTTCCAATTTACCTTTGTTGGGTTTGGATCTTGGGAATTATCTTTCGTTTTCAATGGGTATTTATGTAATTTTGCACTATTCTGTGATTGGCTAAGTTTTAGGCGTTGCCTAATTTGGATGCCCATCTGTTTTCCGGGAACATGTCACCCCTGGAAACCTCCATGGTAAGGCTATTCCTTTTTCATTCCACTTTTGATTCTACTCTTATCTATTTTCAGGTATTGCTTCATCGTGTTCATGTGGCATGGCTCCACAGGCTCATTTTTTAACTTACCAGAATGTGGGAAGTTTGATGTGGAGTTTCGAGTTCGAAAACAACATGCAATTTTAACAACTGGTATTCTTGAAACAAATCTGAACATGTCTCCTCTACAGTGCCAAGTGTTATGCATAAAGAGCAGGAAATGCAGTGCCATTAATGTACAGGCTCAGCGTGGCTGTCAAACTGTGCAATTGCTGCCTGGCCGAGGTGAAGCTTACAGCAGTCGCCAAAATTGGACGATCATGGAACCAGTAACCGATTATTCTGAAAGTGTGAGTTTCTGCGCCTAGCTGCTTGCATATGTCACTTTTGTTCTATGATCCTGTGTTTCTCTGAATTTGTCACCCAAGCAGCCCTCAATCAATTGTACAAACTGTATGTCTAACCTCATCATTGATTATGACACAGTGTTATTTATCACTAGGAATAGTTGTCACTAATGCCATGCTGGTGTCTCTAATGCATGGCCCAAAAACTGATCTCCTATGCATCAATAAATTGTAGTTACATGACAGAACGAACTCCACCTCGCATGGATATTACTCTGATCGAAGCCACGTAGAGTTCATGGTGAATGCTCATCATACCTATGCAACAACTTAGATTAGTAGTTTTCAATAAAACCAACTGAAATGCACCAATTATTGTTGATTTGATAGATATTTAAATTTTCTGCTGTTCTTCTCCCGTACCAAAAAAACAACAAACACTTTCCTACTCACTGATTAGACTCTACGCCATGCAGCAAGCCTGAGCTTACCAGGATGTCAATAATCAACTGCAGGTTCCAGCCAGGTTTTTTTTAGTGTTGGGCAGCTTTTGTAGAAATTCTTCTTACTAGGCTAGGCACCGTAGGTGGCTAGTTTAGTGAAACTGGAGGTCATAAGGGGATGTTGTAGAAGCTTTCACTTTCTGGGCAATTTTAGATACTCAACTGCTTAAAATTGAAGGAATTTTAATCTCCTTTTGCCTACGTCCAGCTCACGAAACATAGTTACGTCAGGCTGTATGGTCTTGTGGGCAGCACATTGCATTCATGGGTTTTCACAACCTGGCTTGTTTCATTGATGTATGGGTGAAGGCTGTAACCTGTGTCTGTTAGACTTTTTGTTGACCTTATTAACAGTTTTTCAGATGCGCAAGCTGTTTATCTGTTTTATCCCCCCTAGCATGATCTCCGCTTTTCGCCGCTTTTTAGTCACCAATTTATGGAGCGCTCTTGAAGAACTTGTGTGACATATTTCTGGTCCGCTCAATCGAGGCTTCTATCTTCAACTGACAAAACATGTACGCAAAGTGCAGTATACATTCGATCTCCTTGCGAAATTTCCATTACAACATCAGACTGCCATGACGTGCAATCACTATTCAATCAATTGCTTTGAAATATATTGCAAAGATAATTGCTGTGAAAGGACAAAGAAGATCCCACACTAATCTAATATGAGTATCATCAAATTGTCTTGATTCAAAGGATTATTGGATGTGGTTAATAGATCTTTGATTTCAATTGTAAATATACTTGGTATGATGCATATTTATGTGACTGCGGTGACAGAGTACACTGAAGGTGGGAAAAATTCCCAAGGCAGAGTGTACGATATGCCGGATGTCAGCTGAGAAGATATCGGTGGCCTCAATAAACATTCATGCAAGATTTTGATGTCAGCGCAATATTTGTATGCCATGAAAATGAGTTAATGGAGATTTTTACGTGCTGGACGACAAACTGTGAGTGCCTGGTGGTGCCTCCCAGCGCCTCCAATCATGGCTAGAACTCTGCAACTGATGGAGGATGTGATGGACCTTAAAATCAAGCCAATATCAAACTGGTGTTATTATCATATATCTGCTACATGGGACTCTATGGAATGAAACTTGATAATGAACTTAACTGTAGTAGGGTTAAGAGACTTAGTCTTTTCAATAAAATTCATAATAACCTGACCCATTGTTATCCCAAATGCTTTTTGCCAACTAGACAGCTGCTTTTATAAAATTTTTGAATACCACTGATTTCATACAACCTAATTACTTTTGTCTCCTCCCCTTCTTTTGTTCTTTCTTCTAATCCTTATGTTTGTTCTTGTATGAATGGAATGTTAAGGTGTTATATTTATTGCTATGATGATTATATGACCCTTTTTGTGGAGGTCATGCTGATTTGCTTTTTGTCAGTTTTTGTTCTGTGTGGCATTAGTTATAATCCTATTTTCTTTCAACTTTTATTTTCTTTTTATTAATGCTGGGTACAGCATTGGTGTCTCGTGAGCTAGATATCCACTCTGTTACTGATTCTCTACATATCTAGTAGTTTGTGTACATATATTTTATCTTTGATGAAGATAACAAGAGCAGGAAGTGTTTTTTTTGGTTTTATGAGATTTCTGCTTCAGGAAAAGAGTTCTGCAAGATTAGGATTTTTCTGCAAGATTAGCCCTTTATTTCTATTTGACCGCCACCGTCGGTTTTGCATGAAGCCAAGTATGTATCAGAAAAAACTAAGTATTAATTTTATTTTCGTGTTTTGGATGGCCTTATACGATAAAAATTGGAAGTAGCCATTTTAGTATGTTACTTAAATTTGAAGGTTTGTGCATTATTTTTTGTAAGATTTCCTGTGATATATACTTCATGTGTCATGGTGTGAACTGTGATGCTTAAGAGCAGTGTTTGTTATGGTATGTCTGTGAGATCTCTTTTTTGACTTAGTAGTACTCATTGTTCCAAAACTGTTATTATTACAGGGTTTTTGAAATTGTTTATGACATTTGTTTTTTATTTCTTATACCTGTGGTGAGAAACTATAGAGAATTAATGTTTAACCCTTAAAGCCCTATGGGCCGATATTTCGGCCAGCGATTTTCACTTTGCAAACGGGGGTGGGCCGATATATCAGCCCAACGAGAATGCCGGCTTGACGAGAAATTTAAGACAATCTGATTGGTCGAAAATATATTGTACGATGTCAAATGATCCAATCATTGACGCGCAAGCAGTAGCTTGCATCGTTTGACTGTAACGGTGAGCACTTTCGTGTTTGTTTTTGTGTAGCAAGCATGGAGGGCTGCATGTAAATTCTGTATGAGCGAAAGCAGCTAGTATACAAGCACCGCATGACTTTTACAGGATATTTTATGAAAGAAGTTGATTAATTAGGGTACTTACTTACGGAAGGGGATAGTGGATTGTGCATTTGTGGCAGGTCTGAATCGAAATGGAGCTAAGTCTGTCAGTCACTTGAATCTTGGTTGAAAACTTGTCGAAGGTAGAATCTGTTGCAGAGATCGGTAAGATTTTCCCGTGCTGCCTAGTATCTTGTGAAGTCTGTTGTAAAATACTTATAGCTTTCATAATACAAGTTTTGAATCGGTTCCTTGTGATTTTGGACAGTTCGGATTGAATTCATGAGTATCGGATTTGGCTTTGCAACTGTTCCAATATGGCGCCGGTTTTCTGAAGCAGTATCCCAAAATTGCCCGGGTCTTAAAGGGTTAAGCTGGAAACCCTTTCCTGAGTGGCAAATGATTTTATTTGTGATTTGGGTTTTCTGTTGTTTTTTTTTTTTGGATGAGAATATTACGTTTGAATGAATTCCACCAGGCTAATCTCCAATTACACCTTGTGAAGAGCAATACGGCAACATCCATGACACACTGGTTTTTTAATACCACTGATATGTGCCACAAACTGAAAAATGGTTGTTCGATCATAGCTCTTTATTATGTTTCAATTAGCCTTGCAAGTATTGCTTTTTAAATTGAATGAAGGTGTGAGATGAAGCTGAAGATTTCTTTATTTGTAGGTTGGTCCAGTTTGTCGCCAATGGCAACCCTGTAGGAACAATGCTGAATGCGCGGATACTTGCACTAAGGAAGGCTTCCACTGTAAATGCCGGCTCGGTACACATGGCAAAACATGTGAAGAGTGTGAGTAATGTGGATTGCGTGCAAATTGAGTTTATTATGGTGCCATAGAAGTTGCTGATTCTATGAAACTATTCTAGTTTTCGACTGTTCTGAAGATGAAACATTTCACTTATATTCATTCACTCAGCTATGTTCTATTCGGAAACAGTTTTTAGGGTGGAGTTTTGAAAACGTGATATTTTTCAAATATTTTATGCCAACTGGTCACATGCAAACGGAGCTATGCAAACTTTCGCATGTGAGCTAGCTGCAATCATGAGAAGAAAAAGTACTCTTTTTATCATTCTCTACTTGTGTACTAGATGGCAGAAAAGAAAATTCCTTTTCTGCCACATTGGCTGAGGCACCTAAATGCTTTTGCTTGGCTGTGATGTCCTTAACTTCTTCCCATCCAACTCATGCAGCATTTACTACTGTGACTCCCATCTGAAGATGGCAGCAGTCTGGTTGATCAGCCCACAAAGGTAAAGGTTCAGATGGGCTAGTATAATCAGCACTTGATTATTTCTTATGGGTTCTTTCCTGCAGACAAACGTGCTTAGGAGAAAGGATCATGGGATCAGTGTTGAAAGCGATTTATTCTAAGTGGCCGGCAATACTGATATTTACCAAAACAACTACAGGTTTCATTAATTGGATTTATTTGTAGCAGCACATACCTACCTGTCACTCAGAGCTAACAGAAGGGACCTCTTGCAACGGCCATGAAATACTTGTGTCATTTCGTTCCATAGTGCTGTCCGTTGCTTGAGGGAAAAGTTAATTTAAGGTTTTTGTTGAGTTACATTTGAAGTGACAGTTTCGAATCTGCATGATACCTTACCATAGCATTGAACATCATCCCGATATGCTGTTATAGGCTGTGATCCTTTGTTGTTGTTTTTTTCTGTGTAGTTACACTAGAGAGTTGTGTCACAGATAACAGTTATGGCACTGTACGAGGTTGCAGCCAAATGTCAGGTGTTGTGAGACCAGTCTTGCTGAAGTCATACAGAGATAATTTCAATTGGAAGAACTTCACAAACACTATTCAAAGGTATTTGACACTTGTTCACTATACCATTTAAAGGATAATAATCAGGTTCGCGATTTTTCTGAAATAAAAAATGATGATGATGATTTTGATAAAATGCTTCACTTTACACTCATGTTTATAGCTTGGAACTTTCATTTTACCTGGTTTTAATCAGATTCTAGATTGTGATAACCCGGACAGAACTTAGCGACTTTTGTAACAATTTTCAGCTGCACGATAATTCAATGAAAATTTCTAATGGGGGAATAGAAGGGACCCAATTGACAACAGAAAGCAGGTGGCATGATCATCACAGTTTGAAAGGACTATGGGGCTGTCCGCACCAAAATATGAATATCTTTGGCCACCAGTATTCAAAATCCGTTAACTCGGAATATGAATTTCTCTAGTGGAATGTGAATAAGTCAAACATAAAATGCTGTCCGCACCGAGCTCGTAGTGATTATCTTGCTCTATTGTTATTCAGCGGATGTTTACACAAGCAGAGTATAGAGCAGGTACAAGTGCACACAGGTTTTGAATAGGCTATTATTTCAAAGAATAACAAAAATGAGCTACTTTATTGTTCTTATCTACTATTCAATCGATAAAGTAGCTTTTTTTACGGCACGTTTGAAGATATTCATGAGACACAACTCACTAGTCATAAAGGTAAAAAATTATCCGCACCGGAATATCTTTTTGGCGTTTCGTTTCATTATTCTCAAAACAATAGCTCTAGAGTTATGTGTGAGATATTCATATTCAGGAGCTTGGTGGGGACGGCCCCTTTGTTTTTTACTTTGAATTAGTGCTTTGGTCATTTTTTTTCCTCCATCCAGTCCTTGTCCGGAAAATTTTAGACACGAGCCAATTTTCGGACAAGCAAGCTCAGAGTCACGTGCGGTCGCACGCTCAGAATAATTGTAGCACGTGCTTATCCTGCTACTGATTCTGAAGCAAAAAAAAAATACAGAACCTATTTCCTTGCTTGCCCTCTTTGCTGAAGCAGCAAGTCTGTAAGGGGTTTGGGTAAAAGGCCATGGCAGGCATATATACACAGTTCCAGGCAAGTTTTCAACCGCTGTTGCTAAACACCGCAGCCCGGCAGATAAGCAAAAAAGACGACACCCACAACCCAGTATTTGTCTTGCTTGTGCATATTGATGATAGGTGATTCATGCATACTGTCAATGTATCTAGGTTACTCCACCATCGAATTGATACATTGGTCTTCTTTGTTATTATAGTTGTGGTTGTTGCTTGAGTAAGTATCTCTATATAGCCCATGATCTTCAAACACAATGTTGTTGCAGCTGAACATCGTAGATGGAAAGGTTGCTATGTAGTTAGTTGCACGCCAATCATTAGTTTCAGAAATATACTACGTGAGCACACTATTGTCGACCTTCACAAAAGTCATTTAGGAATCAAATTCCTATAACTTCCCATCTTCGAAATTTTCGACGAAGCCTTTTCACCGGCACATTTCGTCTGAGGTTCGAGTTGTTGACAATTCTCGTTTGTGTAAAATCATAGACGTCTATTGTTCTACCTGTTAGTTTGTCAAGTTCACGTTCTTTTAAATTTCTTTTTTTATAAAAAACAAACACAGTGCTGGCGGACTCAGAGTCATTAGTGGTTAGAGTACAGCACGAGCTTCTTTTTCAAAGTTCAAAATATCCACATTTTTGAAGAGAACCAGGTAATTTTAACTCATCCTCAAATATGCTTGAGTTTTTTGTCGTGTGATCGTTTATTTTTGATTACAATACTTTGATGTCTTGAATTGGGAGAAAATAATTCTCTCTGACATTTGAGGACAATGCATAAGCAAAATACTTTGTAACAGCGAGGAGCAGTGTGGAAATACGCATGTAGATTGCGTTTTGAAGAACAAAAGGATAGGTTTTGCATAACTATAAGTAAACAATCTCCAGAACATACCCATTTATTTTTTTTTGAATAAAGATTTTATATACAATGAATGAAGAACCTCATTCCCAGCCTGAAAACATGCTTGATCCTTGCTCAATCTTTTGACAAATCTGAACTTAGCAAGGCTTACAAACTTTATGCTTATAAAAAAGGCGAAGTAGAGGTAGTGACCATCGGGTAGGCTTTGGATCTGAGCCCTTACTGCCATTGTCAGTAGAAGTTCAGAGAAAAAGGAGTCACTTGACAAAAGAGCTATGGAAGTATAATTATACGTCCATGGTTGCACATACTTCAGCTTGGACCATAGGAAAGCAAGTTTCAGGTAATGGAAAATGAATTTTTTAAACTCTTTTAAGTGTAGACGTCTTACAAGATAGGAAATAAAAACTTAAGTATTCAACTTGCCATTGCATTCTTGTTTGTGTTTTAATGATGATGGCAGTGTACACGAATCCGTCGAAAATTTCAAAGATGGGGAAGAAGTGTTAACAAAGTGCACACTCGTAGGTGGCCACAATCCAAAAACTCTACTATTTCAGTTTCGTAGATTTTAATGACTAGGAGTAGGCACTCCTACTAGATGGAGACGTAGGACTCATCTATTCCGTTTTGTGCAGGAACATAGAGGGTGAGCAAAACTAGACCCTGTTGACAACAGTATAGAAGATGTTGATTGTTTCTTCGTAATGAGAAGTTGATTACTAAATGACTTTTGTAAAGGTCGACAATAGTGCTTCTCACGTAGCATGTTTCTGAAAGGGCTGATTGGCGTGCAACTATATAGCATCCTTTCCATCTACGACGTTTAGCCACAACATCATTGTATCATTGTATTTCAAGATCGTTGGCAATATACAGCTACATACTAATTTTCACCGAGAAAACAACAACCACAACCAATAACAAAGAAGTTCAATGTATCAAAACAATGGTGGAGTAACCTAACTACATTGACAGTATGCGTAAATCACCTATCATCAATATGCAAAAGCAAGTAAAGTACAGGGTGCTGGGTTGCGGGTTGTAAGTGCTATCTTTTTTGCGCAGTGCTAGGTTGTGGTTTTTGACAGCAGCCTGTGAACGGCCAGGTAAAAAACTCGGACTTCTCGGACATCTCGGACACCTCGGACAAAGTCATGTCCGAGATGTCCAAGAAGTCCGAC
>JAOBRC010419013.1:0-12239 GCA_027575255.1 Scolionema suvaense
GGTGCAATGTACTTTGTGACCCACTTTGTACCCATTTCTCTGAAGAGGATGACATAAGCCTGCATTAAAAGGAAAAATATAGCAATGGCATGAATATCGAACACAATAAACACAACGAAGAACTAAGAATGAGTGAAATCAGTGACATCATGAGAAGTGCAATAGTACAACAAAACCTCAAAGAGGATTCAATGGCCTATTCAGTACTCTCCTGTATACTAACTCGGCATCAGTATGTAGAAGGCCTGCTGGAAATATGAATGTGTGCGTGAAACTTACGCCACACCTAAATGGAACACTTCATTAAGGAATCTTTTACACACAAGTAAACAAGTGATGCACCCACGCAAAGCAGCTGGTGCTATAGGCGATGTACAAGTTCCCTTCTTCCAGATTGAGAAAAGTAATGCTACTACAAGAACATTTCCAAACATGTGAACACTATCATTTAGGCAATGTTTGATATAGTATTTGATACAAACCTGTGTGACACCAACACGCACTTCACGGCTAACATTTCCACTTTTTAAGAGTTCACTGCTGAACCCAGAACTACCACGCAGAAAGCCAGCAGCCATCATGCCAAGCATCTCTTCAATGGCGACTTTCTTAATCTTGCTACCATCAGTAACAGGCAGTTGAGATCGAGCCATTAGAGTCCCAATCAAACCGGCAACTTGAATGCGAACATCGTAGCTGGAACCTTCCAACGCTCGGAAGCAGATATTAATTATGGTCTCTAATTCATTAGTGCACATGAAGCTAGCATGCTTGCACAGTTCAAGAGCACACTGAACAGAAGAAAAAATATGAACTACGGACACTCAGGCAATCCTAGAACAATCCTACTACTGTTCAACAAATAGCTTCACACTTGCCATTACCAACAAATATCATTGATTTTGTAGAAGAAACCAGTACTTGAACTACATTTTTAATTCACAGAATACTACACAGAGAGGCATACCTCCATTTTTTATATAAAACAGAACAGAACAGAAATTCATTTTTTAAAACAAACAAAAAACAAAAAAGCAACTAGCATTAACACAAAAATCATCTTACTACATTCATTTTACAGATTCTTAGCACTGCACTCAGAGCATCTCCTACTGAGAGAAGTACAACCATCGCAACATGGAAATATGATAAGTAGTTCACCTATAGCTTGCGTTGGTTTGTCAAGGGTGGCTCATGCGAGAAATATAAATATAAAGTGCAATAAAAATACGAACAGGCAAAGCAATAACCTATACAAATAAACGATGATAAAACAGTAATGCTAGTAAGAAATTTTCAAACAAGCAACAAAACATAAATAAAATCAAAGCAACCATGTGGAGAAAATGCCAGACACAGAGCAAGTAAATTCAGGCTGGTTTATGCAGCAGATGCTGGTAGCTGTGCTTCTAGCGATAGCAAAATGGTAGCCTGCTCCCAGGCCCCTCGCGAAATACAGCTTATCTCAGAGTCTAATTTCATTGGCAAGTATCTTCCATTCCACTATATCAAAGGATAAGTTCAATAGCGTGCCCATCAAATTCAACAGACCAGCCATGCCCTGTTCAGTACAGTGTCTATGCGCCTGCCAACTACTCAGCAAAAAATCTAAATCATCCCACACATTTTATCTTGATCAAATAACGTATGTGAAATCTATTGTCTCCTCTGCGAATACTTGTCAATCACGCTAGTGAGTATCCAAGGACATTGTGGCGGAAGAAAACAAACCACACAAGCAAAGTGATGTAAGCGCTTGGGATGTACAGCATGCTACAGAAAGGCACAAGCTTCTACCTAGCATTATTACTAAGGACTTCATGGAAACACTACAACAACGAAGGCGGCTGAGATTGCACCCAGTTATTGAGCATGCATGGTTGTACTCAACTATAGCGACAGCTGTAGCCCCTATCAGATGTCATCAAAATCAAGGAAGGCTGTGATCCATAGCAGAAAATGCGTGCGTGTTTCATTGATCAAATGTTCAAAAAAGTACAAGAAGTACACTTAAAACGAGAAAAATAACGCATATGGCGGATACCATAAGAAATGCATTTTGACTCTGTAATAAGTTTGATACATTCAAATTTACTAGCTGCCAATCTAAACATTTCAAGGTCCATCACTACCTATTTTAGAAAGGTAAGCACAGAAAAGAACTCTAAAGCCCCAAGTTCCGACTATGAAGCAAAAGATTTGCATATGCCACTGTTTTGTCAGGTCCACTGGTTCTGAAGTAATAAAAACATAGCATGAAAAATATTTGAGCAGGTTGGTCATTGTGATCCATTCGTCTGCGTAAGGTTAGCACAGTGAGGTTGGCGACGACCGTGGGACTGAAGTTTAATTACGCAGTAGCCTTCACAATCGTGACTTTGCCCGAAATCCCTATCATCTCAAAACATAACTGACTTTGGGTGGTCACTTCTCTCAATGTGAGACGTGTGCACTACTTTTGGCTATCTACACCCTTTCCAAAATATCTACCCTCTCCATCTGCCTGATCACACCTATTCATTATCTTACCCCTCTCCTTCATAAAAATAAGAGAGGTGACGATGGCTACTCCACATTTGCTAGATACAGCATTACAGAAGAACTTAAACGCATAGTGTGCAGAGGCTTTCAATCTCCCCCCATTTATAATTGAACCCCCATCCCTATCTATTTATATCTACACACCCGCTTAAATTTTACCTTGCACCCCTCCCACTTAACTGACAATTCTGATATATGGACTAGCATTCAAATTGTATAGTGAACATCAACAAATAAAACAATTTGAAACATAAGATAGGAAAGAACAAGCCACAGAAATAGTGGACTCCCGCAAACTTAATTGAGAATCTCCGCGTTAGATCGAAGAAAAGAATAACACATAAGCCGTAAGATTTGCACCACAAATCACAAAAACGTAATGAAGTGCTCTTGAAACATTATGAAAAAACCCTAAAAGGCCATTATTGACATAAATTGCCACCCACATGCTGAACAATATATTCCCAAGATATAAAGCATGGGTCAAAACATACGTTTTGTTGCCCCTAGGATCCATGCCAAAAATGAAAAGAAAAACCATTGTCGACACATTTGGATAAAAAACCTGGAAATAGCCTTTTTCTGAGCCTAACGAGATTTTCCTCAGACACTACAAATGGCTCATATACATGTAAAGTTTCCCCGAAGGATCATATAAAAAAGATGAAATATGGATGAACCGTTACGACATATTAGGAAAAATCATTGACAATAGCCAATTTCAGACGAAAATTGCCACCCACAAACCTAACCAGATTTTCCCTAGACATGGTGATGGTTCATAACATACCCAGAGTTACCCCTAAAATTCCTATCAAAAATGATGAAAATTGGATGAACCGTTTTCGCCATATTAGTACAAAAACATGAAAAACGCCTTTTTTGGACGTGTATAAATTGCCACCTGCAAGCCGCACAAGAGTTTCCCCAGATATGACACATGGTCCAAAGCATAACTACTATAGCCCAATAGTTTCACACCAAAAACCACAAAAAAAGTAAGAAACACATTTTTAAATATTCTTAAAAAAACCTAAAAATGGCCATTTTTGGGCATGAACTGCCACCTGTAAGCCAAACAAATTTTTTTTTCAAAATTCCACCTCCATCACTTTTCCTCAATAACAGAATGTCACCATCACACCACATTTGAGAAAAATTAACTGAATTGTTATCCAGGAAAATGTGTTGGTGATGGATAGACGAACGGGCGGTTGGGAGGACGGACAGACCTCATTTTATAGGACTCTTCCACTAACGCGGGAGTCCAAAAAGGAAACAGGAATGTTTTCCAAGAGAGTTTTAGCAATGTCCTACAGGAAAAGTGAAAACAACAACAAGATCTGGATATGAATACATATAAACTGCAATGCCAAACAGAAGAAGTGAAGGGGGTTACAGGCTTCCCATGTTCTATGCTTGTTCTTTCGCTATGTGCTTACTGCAAATGATTGCAAAAAAACATTTTTGGTACTATTTCGACTGCAGTGTAAGTTGACATTAACTAATCACACATCATAGATTATTCTGTGGGTGCATGTACTACAAAACTGTTCATAGAACGTAGATTCTCGTTCATACCTTAGCAGCAGCCCATCTTACAGGTAAGCTTTTATCAACTAACGACACTTTGCATGCCTTGTAAATGTCTTTGAATCCAGATGATGCACTGGAACTCAAGCCAAACAGCATTTTCTCAAAGCAGAGCAGAATCTCACATTTAGCAGGTGACTAGAAGAACAACATCATCAGAAATCTAATATGAACAGTGAATGAACAGTGTAAATAAGACTAATTTTGGTAGTGGCCAAACAGTTCCAAGGTCTGCTCATCTTCTTCAGAGAATTTGAGCTCAAAAAGAGAAAATCAATAAAACCGAATTCACTGCTGAAGTAGAGTCAAAATGTGAAATCTGTTCTAAAATTATGTGATACAAATGATTCCATTGAATAAGCAATTACGTTTCACACTAAAAGCTACAAAAACTAACAAACAATTAATTAAAAAACCCTAGAAGTTGCTATTACCAGACAAACAGCTGAAAAATGGTCTTCCCAAATATGACGCATGGAACATATGACAACTATCATTGCCTTCTATTTTCACACCAAAAAATTTTAAGAAAGTGGAAAAATGATTTTTGCAAAACCTCAAAAATGGCTATTGCGGGATATTAAGTCATCTGAAAGTTGGACAAAAACTGACATCATCGATTTTAACCTCTCATGCCAACATATTTTCAGTCCCCCATTCCCCTACTCCTGGTAGGGGAAAGCGGCGTTATGTTTCTCCAAAACGCGAGAAAGGGTTATGCAAAATTCCAGTACCATGGGAGGGTGATGAAAGTTTTAGTATCAACAGCCAGGTTTGTGCTACAAACATCTATAAAATTTTTCAAGCGCCAGTTCCTAAGTCTGCACTGAGATTTTATTTGCCGCTATGGTATGCATGCTTTTAAAATGTAGCTACATAGTATTTTATAATTTGTTACATAATGACATATATTTGTATGGGTACGTTGCTAATAAAACAAATAAAAAATGAGTTATCAAATTTAGCATTTTCTCCTAGTACAAACCTTATCATGCATGGCCGGAGGCAAGTTACAATTTCGAGGAGGGGGTCAGGGAAACTTGCACTCAAAAGATGGGCGACTAACAGAGGGATTTGAGGAAAGATTCTATTTCAAGCGTGGGACTTGCAAAAAAGGGGAGGTGTGCATTTTAGAGTGGGCATCAGAAACAGAGTTTTAATCAGAGAAATGTATCTAATATGGATCCTATCAAGCTAGGACAGAACCAGTATTATATTACAAGCAAAAAAATAACACACCTCTGATTTCACCAACAGCTTGCTCAATGTCAGATAACCTTCATCAAAAAGTGTGGCAACCTGCAAAACAGATAATGGTCGCAGAATCAGAGAATTTCAAAGCACAGGTGAAAGATACAACAGGCCTCCTTAACTGCAGCAACAAAATGATTTGTTGTGCCAACTCACAGCAGCAGTCCTCGGAATTCACAAAAACAAATGACGGCAATCGGCTGCATTTTTTCCAGCCGTCTACGGTTCGAAAATTACAAAATTCTGTGCAAGGGTCCTGTCGGAACTGCATCTGGTCGGACAGAACTATCACTTACCAATTACTTGCAGTAGCGAACGTTAAACAAAGAAGGTCTCTGAGCATTAGGATAGACTCCACATCCTTTGAATAATCCACGAATAGTTCATCCAGCAAAAAAGTAATCCCTTCTTCAGCCCGCTACAGCGGCAGGTCGCTTCCAACGTCCAACCTTCCGCATCCAGCTGGGGTCGATTGTCCAAACAATAGTTATTCCTCCGTACCTGGCTGTTACTGCAGGCAACAGCCAACTTAACGGGTTTCACCTCCGGCGCGTGTCTCCTATCTTTTTGCAGGGAACTTATCTTGAGACTCAGTCTCAGAGAACCTAGGGCAGACTCAACAGGCCGAAGCGTGAGGAGTAGTCCATATCGGTGAACCCATCGGGATGGTTTCACATGATCAACACCGCCAGTAAGTTGTTATCCCGGCTGTAAAGAAGTCCGTTGTCTGAGCAACACCCAGGCCCAAACTGTGAGGGGAAACCATAACGCACCCTGATGACTCCCACTTGCCGACAAGGTACTGGCCAAAGCGAGACCTGTAGAACCGTGGTTTCCCATTGGCGTGATCGAGGGTTTACAGTGGCTCCTGATCTCACAGTAGGTTACATTGGAAAACATATTGCAGTACACTCTTACCCATCCTTCAGCATCCAGCTTTCAGTTTTCAGCAGTCGCCGCCCGAGCCTGCCAGACCACAGAAGTGCACGGCCATCCGAAATGTTGCCTGGGATGGAGCGGCTCGCAGTATAGTCGGGGGAGGGTTGGTTCAAGCAGGTTGGCAGACTAAGCTGCTTCCCCTACTCAAGGTCCAACCCCTCCAGCTCCTAGAAGATTCGCTGCAGTAGGCTCCGAAGAGCCCTCCCGCACCCAGGGACCACCGCGTGGAGGTTCTTGATATTGATCCCCTATACAAAACCTACTTCTAATTTACTACTACAACCTCTCCCGGCTATGAATGCATGATGTGGTAGTTGCTAAAAAAAGGCTGTGTAGTTTAATAATTTGGACTTTGGTTTCCAGCACTATATACTTTAACGTACAGAAGGCCTAAAAATGATAACGCAATCAGTTTAGCAATTTGACGTCACCAAAATTGACATGAAAGTCCAACAATGTAAGCAATAGACTAACATCAAACTTTTCATGTTCAACGTTCAAGTTTAACACTCTTACATCATTGTATGTCGCTCTAATACGCTGACCGAGAATAAATTTTCGTGATTAACAAGTGAAAGCTATGCTTTGCTTTTCTGCTGAATATACAACTGCGACAATTGATAAGTCAGGCGTGGATTGTGCTAAATGACAACGCTCAATAAAATACTGAGAAGCAGTTCATCTAATGTCAAACCCCTGATGGAAATCATAAAACCACAAGCAAAGCGGATCAGACAGGAATCAGTAACACATGAATAGGGTATGCATAGTACTACGTGTGTTTACTAACCATTCTACCCAGTTTCTGGTATATAGCTCCCATACAGCAAATAGCTGTGCTACAAGATAACATAACAGAGTGACATAATTAACCACTTGAAAGTATATTAGCAAATTTGACAACAACTGCTTATCAAGAAATGCCATATCCTTTGCTATAAAAAATGAAGGACTAATGTAGCCAGAAGACCATAAAAGTACTGGTTGGAAGAAATTCGAGCATGCTACAGTTCATGAAAATTGGCATGAGTAGATTACATACCTAACAAGCAGATAAACAGATAGTATGCACTGACATGTGGCCATGTGTGCTCTACCTAAGTGTAAATAACATATGCCTATAAATTATTTTTTTTCCCATTCCAATATCATATAAAGATGCAACAATCAGGGTTCTCACCACAATATGAAGTACAGTAGGTGAGTAATACGGAGGACGTAAGTGGAATATAGGAAACGAAATTTGAAACATTATAGTACAATTGACAGAAAGCAGACAAAAAGTAGCCAGGGCAAGTTTGAAAGTAGATGGACCATTCGTACTGCCTACCCCCGGCCAATGAGAACCCTGAACAACATAAGAACATTCAATTTTGAAAATGAATGTGTATACACCACAAAACAAATTTAACTTACAGTTTCACAGGTAAGAAATTTGAAGAATCGTCTTTGCTCTTGATAATATCTAAGCACTTGTTCACAGAATCAAAGAGTCCCAGTGTGGTACCAACAGCGTAAATAGTTGCAAAGCATTTGGCGAGTTGCTGCCTCGTCGCCGGACTGCAGTTAATCTTCATAAGCTTATGCAGAACACCAACAATTTTTGGTTGACACTTTTTAACCTCTTCCTAAAACACAATGCATTAGCATAGGATACATTAGGTTCCAGAGCATATGACTTATAACTTTGAATATATGCTTTTAATCAGTATTGCTATGAACTGCTGTATAGCATATCCCAGAGCAATACACCAAAGATCCATCTACAAATAATCTAACGATCATCACTTAAAAAAGAGCCCATGACATGTATAAATAGAGAAAAATACAGGTTACATGAGCACATGTATTTTCCTTTTAAAAATTCAGTACTACGTTAGCACAAACCTCATGCAATATTGCTGATATCACAAATTTGCCTTGTGTGAGTCCCTCTTACACAAAAACCATTAAAAATTAAGTAATACATGGGAAAGCGCTACTGAGATCAGTGCCATAAAGCCTGTTCCCCACCAGATGACACCCACAGACGTGGATTCAGACTATGTTATCCAGTTTCCAGAACTAAGTCACAACTCTCAATTTCAATCACGGAAAGTCAAATGTTTCTTCATATCAGGCATGCGCCTCCCCTGCAAATACATATAATAGCAATGAAAAGGAACACCTTCAACACTTATATAAATATTAATCAATTTCATAGATTGCATGCTTTGCACATCATTTGCGGTGTTGCTGGCTGCCAGACCTCCTCTCTGATGATGAGATTGGCATTGTGTGCCTGTGGTTTTTCATCGGTAAATGTGAACAATAAGGCATCTCTTAGTGGCCGTTTTAATCGCTTTAATTGTTTACTTCCTCGGAACTGAGGACAGATGCTCTAAACAAAGTGATTTGTGCACGGAACACTCGTGCCATTCACTCGACACGGCTTACAAAACCGTATCAGCCGTCGTGCATATTTCTATGATGTAGTACATGCTGAGTTTCTGTTCACAAGACCGTCGGTGTGAGCATCGGAGTGATGGATACTTGCGAAGCCAATTTGATTCTTCTAAGAAGGGGTACGTGCTCCATCCAATGTTTGAAAGCAAAGTGGGAAATGAAGGAAGACTGTTTAGTTTTACTGCAGAATAAAAATGCAAAGCGAGATAATGTGGCTAAACTACTGCTTACAAGTGTGCAGCAGGAGGCATTGCCGTAAGTAGCAAAGAATGGTTTTTATTTTTTCTGATTATCCTCATCTGCGATTTTTTTTTGCTGATCTTATTCTTTCTTGATTACCAGTTCTTCCAAGATATGAAATCGTGCGTAACACACAGTGAACGAAAACGAAAGAAAAATTAGGTACAAAATCAAAGCCACTAAAAATTCAGTTATAAGCTATTAGCTCTAGTTGCTACTCCAGTTCTCCTCAAGCCTTTCATACACTTGCTGACCGATGATCTACGGCTTTGATCTGAAAGTGTACGCGGGAAGAAATTACTTAAGTACTGCATTCTACTACCACGCTGAATTTCAGTACAGTTAAGTGTTATTAAACAGCTTCCCAAAAATGTTAAGCCACGAAAGAAAGTTTTTTACCAGATTGTCCAAAAACACTACCTGCAAAACTAATATTCTGCGGAATTCTCTTCTCTTGAAGTACATGTATAAATGGAATTTTTCCACGGTCAAGTTCCTTGAGTGTGTAGTTGTATGTTTCTAGCAAAGTGTTTTATATAGACATGAATAAAGTGGGCGTTTACAGCCTAAACATGGCTAGGCATGAACAGACAATAGCTGCAAGAAATTTTGATTTTCATATTCTTACGTGTTCTTACTATTGACATTTTACATTTATATGTTTGTAGATTTTATTTATAAATGTATGTCCATTTATTTGTTCTCCTTTTCTTGACTGCGACCATTTTATCAGAGGGTTTTATAGATCATGGGTGTGAAATAGCTCTAAACTGCTATACACAAGATTTAGATAATAATTGCATTGATAAGGGTTGGCTAATCTTTTCATCACACTTTCAAGATCTTATGACAAGTAGACTAAGATCAAAAGCACGTAATGTTCACAAATTTGTCGATGATGTATAGCAAATCAAGCTTTTAAAATGCCTGTAAAAACCAGAGCACCCAGGGCTCCGCCCTGGACCAGCCAAGGGGGCTCACAACGCCCCCCTACAACCCCCAGTTGCATGACTGGCCAGCTCAGCTCAGCATTGTTTTCTTTACCTTGTTCACCTGAAACAGGTAGGAAGATTCCCTGAATCCGCGCCTGACGCAAGAGAATTGTGACTTGGGACGCGACTGGTGAGGAAAGTGATGTCCTGTCCTCAGTGGTGGTCATTTGGTCATTTTGTGCAAATTTGATTGACAGATTGGCTAAGAAGACACCCCTAGGGACAACTTGAGACTGAAAAATTTCCAATCTTCTGAAGTCGTGTCCCAACTCTCCATTTACTGTGCTAGATGTCATTAGCGAATATCACAATTGTTAATGCAAGTGCTTTGTGCACTTATCTACTGCACGCAAGACTGTTCGTATGGGCAGACTATCGTGAACAGTACAAGATGAGTGTCAATCATCATATGTGGCTCTATAAGAACATAATAGATTTGAACCACAAGTCAGGGGTATCATCGACATGGGTGTGCATGTAAACTGAGGTACAGAAATGGATGTGGCCAAGGACGTGGACATGGGTGTGGATCTGAAAACAGCAGTGGTGACCAGGCAATATGTAGATCAAACTTAGTGTCAAAAGCGCAGGAAATGGTTCAGTGACAGTTGCTCACCTGACAGATGCTCACTTGGACTGTTGCTCACCGACACTTGCTCATTGGAAACTTGCCCACGGGATACTTGCTCACTGTCACACTTGCCCACTGTCACACTTGCTCACTGTGACATTTGCTCACTGTGACACTGGCCCATTGCGACACTCGCTCACTGTGACACTTGCTCCCTATGACACTTGCTCACTGTGACACTTGTTCACTTTGACACCTGCTCACTGTGACACTTGCTCACTGTGACATTAGCTGAATTTGACACTACCTTACTGCGACACGTGCCCACCATGACCAATTCTGTGCGGTTAACTTTTTTGAGTTTGTTGATACATGTATGCATTACCTGAATCAATTTAGAAGCCACATGTGACTTACTTGCTGACGAGCCATACATTGTTGCTCTTTTTAGATGAGTTCATCAGGTTTGAATTGCCGAAAATTGGGGAATAGATACTTGATGTCGAAATGTGCAGAGAGTTGTTCTTTGTTAACTTTTGTCTCCAGATGTACACTCTTTTTTATAGGAACAAGAAAATTTGACATTTTCCTCAGATTTTCAGCCTTAATAGCTGTTAATTGAAAGAAAACGTGTAAGGCGGAAAGGTATCTGCAATACAAATTACCTTAAGAGAGGAAAGCAAAATTTAGTTCCTTCTTTCACCTCCAAAAATCCTCAACTGCGAAAATAAATTTCCACGAAATTTTGCCTACCATTGAACTGCAAAAATAAATTCCACAAAAAATACAGAAAAGTTACGAAAATTTTAAAAATACATTCTCCATCGATTACCTTTGAACTAAGGTTGACTGTCTCTAACAGTGGCAAGTACAGCATGCTAAAATGCTATTTTGACGTGGAAATAACTTTTCAAAAATTTACAAAAAGTGCTCAGCCACGAAAATTTATTCCCACCAGGGCATATTACAGCTTGTTAGGGCAGCGTGCGTTCTTTCCTGAAGAGGCCACTTTTGAAATCACAATCATCACAAATTGGCATAAATAGAGAAACATTTAAAAGAAAAGGGCACTTACTTTAGAGATTTTGAGGGCATTGGGTGCGATAATTGCATGCAAATGAATGCTAAATTAAAGGCTGCCCGCAAAATGCTCTGTTCAGCATTGATCTCGAAAATTAATTCCCGAGAAATGCCCGAAAAACGGGACCGCAAAAATTAATTCCCATCAAAATTTTTTCCCATAAGGTATATTTTTATGTGGGGAGAAAACATCAAAGATACAGCCGAGAAATCAATTTTGATTTTATTACTAAGCTTCAAATATCACTTCAGACAGACAAACAAGCCCATAGTTGGAGTACAGCTGATCTGTAACAAGAACTACTGCAAGGCCACCACTGCAAGTTATTTTACACCGGCAGTATATTGCTTAAATATTGTGAAATGATTTCAGCCTTGAAACTTCAAAGATTGAATCTATTATATAGTAAGTAACACGACATCGGTCATTATGCGTAAAATCACCTCAAAATATCATGTATCTGTTATGCTTTAAAGCTCGTATGGGTTATGGAAGCATGGAAAATGAGCTTAGGGGCTGTCCGCACCAAAATATGAATATCTTTTGCCACCAGTATTCAAAATCCGTTAACTCGGAATATGAATTT
>JAOBRC010419124.1:0-12239 GCA_027575255.1 Scolionema suvaense
CAACCACGTAAGGATCATTGCAAGATGGTATCACTTCAACATTGAATATCAGCAACACTGAATTGGGGGGAGGGGGGGAAGTCTCATATATTTCGTCCGGGATTCCAGAATAAAGTTTAAACAAAGAGGAAAATCTCCATCTTTCTCATGTTTCGGCAATATTGTCCCACATACATTCGTCTTTTTATCAAAACTAGTAAATGTGAACCGGGCGTCGTTTGACTTTTAGCCTCGATTTCGTTCTTGTTTATTCTACTTTAAAGTCTTGCAAAACATGCTGGGACGAACACGACAAGAAGATGCCGAACACGTTCTGAATAGCTGCTGATTTATTTCCTCAGCCTAGCCTGGGTACCAAGCGCTGCTTCAATGTCGATCACCAACTTGTACCTCAGTGGTGAAAAGTTCCTTTAACCTGTCTTTTACCTCGTGAGATGAAGCATGAAATGGACCAAAAGGAAAGTGCAGCTTGATATCCACGCTATACATGGCCTAATCCATCAGAACAAAATATTGGTGATTTTCGACGTTGACACAAAATAACGCAGAGCTCAACAACAAACTTCCACCCTGTTATAGTAATTGGCTAGTTACTGTTATTCTCGATTGCGAATATTCGGTCTCATCGTGGAGTTAGTTCTGCGTAATTTTTAGGCAAATTTGCAGATTCTCCATTCCTCCGCGTCTCTCAAACGTGTAGAGGAAAATAACTACTCTTTTCGCATATGGATAGGGCTACAGTCCCATAAACAGGGAAAGAAAGCATCGGGCCCCAGGTTACAAATTTGAGGGTCCGCATAAAATTGTTCATCCAAAAAGTACAGAAAAGTAGAAAACGTATATTCGATATTTCCAATACCAACACCTTCGATCTAGTAAACAAATCAGACTTACTACAAATATAACCTCGTACGAGAGACCAAGGCAAAAGTCTTCCTACGAGTAGCGCATGTTCCTGCATCAGATATTCCGCCATCAACAACCACATCCACCAACTGTCCTGCACCATGGGTTCTGACTCAACGCTATGCCATCTATCCTTCCTATGCTTCAATCCTTTGTCATTACATCGTTAGATCGGATTATTTTAGAACAAAATAATTTGTTGTGAGAGATACCTCCTCTCGTCCACATGCAATAGTGGAAGAAACTGCTCGTGCTAAACCTTGTATATCATTGCCACTAAGTCAAGAGAAATAATTCATAATTTGCTCATACCTATTCGAGCTAATTGTTTGCAGGAAGAATGTTCGCAGATTTGGTGCAACTCCAACAAGTTACTGAACGTATGTTTGCAGGATCAAGAAAGTTGGGCAACTGTTTGGGAATAAAGATAAGCCCGGAACAGAGAAATTCTTGCTTAAGTCGAATGCTGCTCTTCCCTCCACACAAAACTGCTGAGAAATTACTGAATCCATAGGAAACGTTCAGAAGCAAACATCTATGCAGAAGAGAGAGCACATGGAATTGGTAACATCCCTGTTTCGGATCAGCACAGTAATGTAAGAAATCACGCGACACAGGCAAAAGAGATCACACGACATAACTATGTTTGATCATGAGGTAGAACTAGAAAGTTTTGCTTGAATGTTTTGCCGTTCATGAATTTTAGTACGGTCTCTGGCCCATGCTGAACAGTAAAGAATGCGAAAGTACGTTAATTGACACTTATCAAGAAAGTGTTGTTTTTTTTTCATCAGCATATTGATTTTCAGGATCAGGCTCGGGTATGCTTAAGGTCCCATGAAAGCAAAGCTCGCAATATGCTTAGCATATGCTCATTCGACGCTGAACTCTCTATTTCTTGCAAACCGTCTATTTTTCGTTTATGTTACCATAACAAGCGAATAAATCTCTATCCACTGTCACTCTTTATGATGAAGCCAGGAAAATTCACATGGGATGGGCGAAATTCATAAACTTTTTAACAAAGAGCCACAGTTGCGATAGTAACGTTACGATCATAAAGTTTTTAAGTGATGTATTTCATTACTTGAGGCCGAGGAAATATGCTTACCATATGCTAAGTATTTGGATAAAGCCGAGCCTGAATATGCTAATAAGTGTTATGCTTATAAAAAAAACCAACATGTATCCCACCATTCACAAATTGTCAATACTGGCCTAGATTTCATGTGGCAGGCTAAAAATAATGGGTATTCATAGGACACAGCTACGACGTAAAGGTCGAGCGAAATGGACAAAATGGATCATTTTCTGAATCTACGACCAATTTTGCAGTACACGACACCGACACCAGCGTTGATGTGATTGACAAATCGGGTATTTCGGGTGTCTATTAACACTAAAAATAACAACTAACCTTCGCAGCACTCCTCGTATTTACTATGTAAATCATATTTACATTGTGTCGAAAAGCATAACCAAAACTCAAGAACCTCGAAAAATCTTTGCCCCTTATAACATGAGCTATCTCAACAAAGCTACCAAAATCCGTTAGAAAAACAAAGACTTCGGAATCTATCCCGATAACACTCTTACAGAGTAACTGAATCTGTTAAAAAATATAAGTTAGTTCACAAAGAAAATAATAATACACACTCTCATATCTAACATATTTACAAGAATTTGACATATGTTACACAAAGACGATCAACAAAACACCATTTCAAAAAAGCAGTCTTCTACAGCAATTTACATGAAAATAAAACCAATAGCAAGCGAAATCCAAACGTTATGATCGCTTCAGAACGGAATCAACATATAGAATTATCACCCATAACAACGTGACGATAAAATACATCCGTGAAACATTTTATCATTTTGTTTCTTTTTGAAGCTGGGAACCTTGAAAAGTTAGGTATAATACTTAACATATCTCCAGCCTCAGAAAAGTTGACTGGCCTTGAGCCTCGTCAACTACATTTAGCATACGTCCTTGGCTCAGGGAACATTCTCGAAACTGGGCATGTAAATCGACAATAACCGACTAATTCATATTTCCTCTAAGCACAAGAACCTGCACGTGTTCCCTGTGTTCGAAAAGCTGGCCTTCCAGATACTTGTACTAAATTTGAACGTTTTTTAAAGCATACTACTAAGGATGTTTTGAGGCATAAATCGCAATATAGGTTACCATATTGAGCCTCAGTAAAATTTACCCATGCTCATAAAAAAGAGCATAGCAGACAAGAGATCTTTGGCAAAATCGTCATCATGCAATGCATTATGGGATGCTCAATGCTCAATGCTCAATGCTACAGTGACATTGAGTCAATTTCATAGTCAACAGGCGATTACTCTGGTCATGGTCAATAGACCGTCAAATAGGTTGCGGATGCGCTATTTGTTCTGATATAAACCTGACATGCAATGCCAGAATTCGCAAAGCTTATCTTTCGCAAAATCTGACTTTCCAAACGAGAACAGTGAAATCCGAGTTTCCACCTGCCCCCAAACATGACTAAATTCAATAGAGATAGACATGTTCTCACACTTTTCCCTTCACTTTCGTAGAGCGTGTTAACTCCACAGAACAACGCAAAGAACAATGCAACCCAAGTACCGTAATAACTCGATAAGTCCCCGGGGGCTTATTTGTCAGAAATGGATTTGGGGGTGGGGGCCTTTTCGAGGGGAGGGCCTATTCGAAGGGGCTTATTAAATTCCTATGCCCGGAAGCCCTTCCTGGTACAGGATTTTTCTTAATTTTTTGATGACTTGACTCATAAGTGAACCATTTACTCGGAATTCTGAATGAAATAAAGGAGCAAACATGCAGAAAGAACTGGTCACAAATTATTTCAATTACATATCGAAGTTTTCGTTGGCTCTGGAAGGTTTTTGAAAGGATGCAACCATTCCTTTAGATGGCACTTCCTAGGGTGGGGGCTTATTAGTCAGAAATTGGTTTTAGGGTGGGTGCTTACTCGAGGGAGGGGGGAAATATTCGAAGGAGAGGGCTTAGTCGAGTCTTTACAGTACATCATAAATAAGACATATTTTCAACTGCAGTGCGTCGACATCAATAATCTCCTCATGCCGGCCATCACTACAAAGATATTTGCCCTCTGGCCATCCCACAATGCATTGAATAATGACGATAAGCGCGAAAGCCTATAACAGCGAATTGTGTAATACCAGGATTCCAGGAAAAAAATGCCTCAAAAGGCCAAATTATACAGACAGTATCACAAAAACAACATAATTTTGCAACTATCTATGTCTACCTCACAGACTAGACCGTTCACAAATTGTCATCATGCAGTGCATTGTGGGATGGCTAGGTGGTACATGAAAGTCAATGTCACAGGGGCAAAAGAGATGTCCTTATGTAATTATTTATCTTGCAACTAACAGGCATATAAGGCAACACTTCAGACTTTAAAATGATCTCCTTAGGGGATGTAAGCCACCATTACAGAAAAGTTCGCCCCTGGCAATCCCACAATGCATTGTGTGACAATTTGCGAAAAGGTCTCTCAAATTTATCCAACATCAAACTGATTCGAAAATAATTTTTGCAATCCCAGCTTCGATTGAGCTCCAAAGAAACAAAATATAGAATTATTTTTTCTAGGGTAAGCGTATAAGAACTCTGTCTGAAAAAATGTAGTCTTGCGAACTGTAACAGAAATAAGAAAATTCGAACTCATCCTTTTGTAATTGCATGAACATATTTTCGGCACTTTAATTTTGCGATTTAAGCCCCAAATCGCAAAAATATCCTTACGCAATAATGCATTCTGCAACATGTTAGCATCGCACAAAGTTCATACCTTGCGGTATTTATTTTCTTTATATCAAGATGCAAATGGTTGCACAAAGCAAACACCTTCATAGCAACAAATCAACAACTCATGCTTGAATTGCACAATCTTCTATCAGGGTTTTATGTCTATATTTCCCTGGAAAAGAACGCATAAGGCTATGAAAAACAGGCCATACATAACTGCATGCAAGTATTGCAACTTAAGGCAATAGCAGCGCTCAGGGAAGATACAAAGAAAAAAAGAAAACAAAAACAAACTAAAAAAACAGAGGCCTTTTTGCACGAAAGACAAAACCAGCCCTTGACTCATGTGGGCAGCTTCCTCTCAAAACAATTCCATCTGTTCAGTATCAAACTTCTTAAGTTATTAAAGAAAACAGTGGCTCGATTTAAACGCAAATAATTGTCTATCTCCATAGATAAAGAATGAACAAAAAACAAGCAGTTCGAAAGCTGTGCCTCACAGAGAGAAAAGAATCAAATTTGAATCAGGATTACTAGCTAAAATCAGCTTTTCTCAGAACAAAAATTGGTAACATTTATTCGGAGAAACTTTCGCGAGGTCAACAACTCACAAAATTTTTTTGGATAAACTTTTGCAAAAAGAAAACACTTTGTTGTTTCGCGATGCCCTGAACCCCAATGAACATTGGACTGAGTAATTTTTCAGAAAATCCTGTTGCGGAAAAAAATTTAAGAGATAAACTTTCCTGCGCAGACCTGTTTAAACATTTTTGTGAGATAAACTTTCACAAAATAGGCCCAAATTCCCCAAAAGGCCCCCAATTCCGCGAAAGTCTCTCTCGCCAAAGTTTCTCTGAATAACGTAACAGACCTTCCGCAAATCATCATCACAAAATGCATAATGGAATGGACAGGGGCCACTTTTCTTCCAAAATGGTAGGTGATATTCCCTGGACCAGCAGATGTAACTGCACGTTAACTTGAAAAATTGACAAATATACAAGGCCATTTGTGTTTGTCACCGTAACATCAAATTTTACATGCATCCGGCCATCCCACAATGCATTAGATGATGACGACAAGTGGAATGATCAACAACTACTTATGAATAGCATAATTAGCATAATTAGACTTTCACAGAATCATTTAACGATCACCTTGCTCCAAAAAACCAGCATGGCCTACCCATTCCACCGTTTTCCATACAAAAGCAAGTTATGTTAGCCTTTCCACTGCCGCTAGAAACGTCTTCACATTATCTACCTGGTTGTGATCTGTTGTCACTGCTTGTTGCAGAGCTCGCAGTGCTTTCTCTCCAAATTCTTTAGCCTGAAAAGACGATAGAGACAACACTCCAGTGTTCATCTTCGTGAAATTTAGCTAACATTTACTGTGGCCCTCCTTGCTTCCTTGACAAGTAAAGTAATCCTCCAATAGACACCCAAGGTGTTCATTTCATTTTCGAATTTTGAGGGGGCGCTTCAAGAGGGACGCATTTAACCCAACTTTACCCAAGCTCCGCAGGTGGCACTTTGTTATTTTGTTTCATAACAAAAATGACAAAAAAAGTGAACAGGTCTAAAAATATTTCGAGAGCACCTCATAAATGACCACGGACAAGTGGAGTTCTCTCAGGCATGACAAGTAGTTCCCCCTACCGTAACTAAACCTGCTGTTAAGTTCTCCATCAGAAATTAAATAAGAATAAGAAACGAATCTCGAAATGCTTAAAAACTCCGCTGAAATGACAATTTTCACAAATGAATGGCCTCAGCTACGTAAGCCACACAAGAATTTTCCGAGATACGTCACATGGTCCACACGATGACTACAACTGCTCTCTGGTTTCACAGCAAGAAATATTGTGAAAACATGCTACTTCTTCAGTCTGCATGAAGTTAGCTTTACTTTGAACTCATCCAGACTCTAAAATGGTTTATATCGGAAGGTAATATATCCCAAGACTCCTGCCACAATGAACACTTCTAGTACTATGGCCTAAAAAGTCTGTCAGACTCCTCTAATTATACGGGAATGAACTTGATACCAATATCTCATTTATGAATGGTGGACAAGGATTGCTCTGTGCTTTAAAAACTTCAGTTAATACGCCTACTACTTTGAATCAGACATCGCTGCCTAAACAGTTTTTAACGGGCTTTTTTCTGAAACATTTTATTCCAGATTTAGGATCATTATAGAAGCATCATCGGAAGCAGATACTCTTATGAATACACCCATCATGCTGATTTGTCTTCGAGCATCAGTTGGCTGCTATTGCTCAATTGCCGATATCAGCTCTTTTAGGCTGAATTTCCACTTGAATGAAAGTCACACACTCGAACAACATTCTCCATCTCGAAGCAGCTGCAAATGAACACTCGCCAGTGTAACCTCCAAATCAAAAACCAGTTATATTTAAGAAACCGAATAGGAAACTTTTCCTGGTAAAATTTCAAAACTTTTAAGAAACTTTTAGCACTATCACGGGTGCTTGGTTTCTTACAAAAACAAGCATGTACATAGGGTTAGCAGTTCGTCAGGACAAGACTTAAGTTCCATATTCCACTTCCATATTCCACATTCCATATTCCACATTCCATATTCCACTTCCATCTTCCATATTCCGTAAAACCCAAATCGCCAGACTTGCGCTCAAGTAACCGGACTCTGTCAGAACTTGCTTTGAGCAGAGGCTGAGAGCACGCTAGGTTACCCTACGAGACACAAAACACCATAATGAGCTTACCTGATTGATGCTTGTGTTAACAAGATGAAGCATGGCCAATGCATAATATACAGTTGCCATAACAACAGGATTCTTCACAGCTTGCCCTTCTCGCACTTCTAATATCGCATTTAACACTTGCGTAGCTTCTGCAGCTTGGGCTTCATCTGAAATAAAACAGAGACATGGAACCATCTGAGAAGCATCTGAGCAGGAAAGTGTTTGTTTTTTTAAAATCCTAAGTAAAAGTTCATTGGTCAGACTTTTCGTATCACTACCCTAAGGCAATTAATTTTTGCGGAACTATTTTTTGCGACAGAGAGAGCCAATCCGAAATATTTTGCGGAACTAATTTTTGCGAATCATATGCATTCATGGATTTTGAGGAATTGATTTTTACGAATCGGGTAGTTAGGACAGGCGTTAGTGACCATGAAAGGTCTGAAACAGTGTTCATATTTGCCTGCCTTTCCCTCTTTTTTTGTTTTTCTGAATTTTGATTGCTTTTGCAGAACAAATTTTGTTCCAGATACCCCCTTCCCCAGGTGAATCTGAAGTAAGTCATGCCTCCTGATTCTTGGCAACCAAAGATCACGTTAGGAGATCTAAAAACGGCTTCTAACCACCTGCCGATCAAGAAATGAACCCTACAACCTTAGCTATGTTGACAAAAAAACTTCCTTCTTTGCACATACATGCTGGATGTTATGACATTGTAAAGAAAACATAACAGAAGGTATGACTCTATTGAACAGCTTCTCATATTTTGATCAAACCTGGCTACATAGCTCAACACACAGCTAGGTTACTCTCAGGTCCTTAAAAAAGTGGAGTCTTAATTGTTCGGGGGTTGGAAGTTTCAAAAAAAGTAATAAGCAGGGGAGGGGGTTTTAGTAAGCCGGGGGATTGGAAACATGAAAAATCTCGAAATTCCATGCATAAATGATTTTGGGGGCCCGGCCAGCGTTAAGAAAACACAATATGAAGATAAACAGTAGTTTATGAATACTTGCTCCACAAAATGAAGCTTCTAAACACAAAGAGTGTATCTGTCCACTGACCAACCCTGAAATGTGATCCCTGTACCAAAAAAAAAGGGCAAGAGATGCAAGAAATCAATACACAGGGGGATCGGAAAAAATCCAAAAATTTAGAAGCTTCTACCCCCTCACCCCTACTACTAAGTGCCTTGGAATACACATTAACCTTCATAGTAGCAAACTCAATAGAAATGCTACACTTGGAAAGTAACGTTTTCATGAGCTGAGTACACAAATTTGGTCTCGATGCCAAAGTCTTGTAAACCTGTGGCGTCCTCAGTGAAAATTAAGAATAAGTGAGTTAATCCCTAACAGCTCCTTTGACCACTCTTGTGTGAGTATGGGGATTGCAACATCCACTATTTGAAAGTTCAGGAAAAAGTCCATATCACCATGGATATGGCAATATGGCTATGAAGTTTTCTAGATTAATGACATCAATAATGCAATTGGGAAACCACTGCTCCTTTTAAACTCCATAGCTGCACTAGAACTAGCTTCAGCCAGCTGAATACGTAAGAAATTCCGACGTGAAAGTAATATCTATGTTTTCAGAGTTGACGTTACCTCCCAATGACTTAATAACGTGGGGCCCCCTGTAGGGTCACCAGATATGAAAGTTCACGAGGATAAACCTAATTCAGTTATGCCCACTCCCGTTACAATAACAGTGCTGGACAATACTTTGCTCTTTTCGCAAAGTCAACTATAAAAATCCCTAAGCATTGCAGAATACAATTTCAAATGTAATAGTGGCTAGCCACAGAAAATTTTAATAAACTCACAAGGTGCATCACTCATAAAAATTACTTTGCAATACAGGTAATTGTGGTTGGGGCTTTAACTGCCCCTGAAAAGTTGGCTTCCCCCTAAACAGGCTTACCCCTTCTCAAGGAGTTGAAAATTTTACAACTTGCCCTTAAGTGAGATTCTAAAAATACATTTGTGGGAATTTCAGTGCAACAAGTTTTCCTTTTTTATTCATTCCTGATAGGTCTGGCATTTCTTAGAGTAGGAATTCAATGTGATCGTAGTAAGCCAAGCACTACGTCAGTAATAATCTACTTAATTTAGACTGCTAAGGTCATCTTCTCTAAAACACAGCAAGTATCTTCAGGTAGCACGGAAACAAGGTTTCTAGACTAGATAAGTCGTTTCCTTCGTTCAGAACATCACACGGCAATTCACGCCACAGACTAGAGAAGCGGGAAACGACTAGAACATATTGGCATCTGCACGGCAGAATCCCACCATGAGCTTTGAACCATGGACTGAACAAGTTTATCAAAAATCGAAGTTTTATCAGGGGGGTATAATCACATCGAGTTTCAACAGGGGTTAGCGCGACTTCTGTTATGCTTATTTTCATGAAACACCCGCTTTTCTGCTCGTATTGTCTCTGAGTAACAATAAGAAGAGCAATGCTGAGTGTGAGCTCCTGGACAAACATTGTCCCAATGTGTTCTAGTCGTTTTCCCGTTCACTGATATCCCTGACTCGGTGTTCTTGTTGTGGCTGTTTAGAGAGAATCAAGAGTGAGGAAGAAAACGACTAATACTAGTCTACAAGGTTTCTAAAGAAGATAAATATTGAAATCATAGACCATAGGAGATAAAAACATTATATGGCCAGCACTCTTGCATCAATGGCCACAAGAATTTTATATATTTACACAAGGCAGAAGGAACTTGTGAATAACATCTCACTTTTTTTACAAACCTTCAATATTTTGTCAGCATGTCTCAAAAAACTTTTCCGACTTTCGAAAAATTATCATCAAAATTACTTATAAGGATCGTTTTGTGAATTAACCGTGGGACTTACATTTCAGGTCTGATGATACTATCATGCATGTTTTACCAGTAACTTAAGTAAAAGGTAATAGCAGCAATTAACTACCAGAAAAGCTAAGTACGCAGAACAAGAGTCAAGTTCACCATCACAAAGAATTGCTTGGTTGGTGAATCTGGTCCACCTCTCAATGAATTGGGAAACCCTCTATTGATTTTCAGGGCAATTGTTTACAGAAAAAAGTGTGGACTAGAAGTTAAACCAGCATCCACTACACCAGGCTGTGACTCGAAGTTTGTATGAGCATACCTAACACATCGAACTCAACATCCTGACTTGCCCTCTGAGCAGGCCCAATGCCGACTAAAGGAGGAGGCTCTGTGATTCTCTGATCCACCAATCTGCTCAAATGATCTGACCATATATTTATCACCTTAAACAAAGACAAGTAGCGTTAAGATGCAGAAAGCACAAAGCTTACATGTTGCACACAGAAGCAAAAACCAGCATATACAAGTGGGCTTCAGTAGGTACTTCTAAATTTTTCGCAGGGTTCGCCAAATAAATATAGGCTGCATAGGAGTGATACAGACCATAGCTTGCATCGTGCTCAGAAGTGGCATGACTCAGGCTCTAATGGTGTAAAACCAGTATTGATAATCACGCAGCACAGAAGAAAAATGCATATTACAAATATGTATACAGAGATAGACTAGCAAGCGGTCCCTTCGTTGTTATGAGTGTCTGTAGAGTGTAAAAACTGTGAGGCAAGTCTCAAAACAGTAAGACTTTGATCTTTAGCAGCACATATTTCAGAAGGGCAGAGCATGAGTAGGATTTTCACAAAAGGGCAGGAATTTACATGTTTTTCTTAGGAATCTTTTGTTTTAATACATAAAGTGAAAAACATTGCATTTGATAGTCAACAACACAATGGAGCTGAAATGAGGCCTAGCACCTGAATTCTCACTAACAAGAAAGTCTTACAAAACTACAACAAAAATGAAAAAACAAACAGCACTATCAAACAGTCTGTCCAACATACCTGCGTATAATGAGAGAAAGCCACATCTTGTTTATTCTGACGGAAAAATACATTGGCCATGTGAAAATAACCGCCGGCAGTTTTCACATGATCTGTGCCAAATGCTAAGGAGGAGTAGAAGATCTGGAAAAGAAGAATAAAATTGCTCCAGTGCAACCAGGGAAATGAAGAAAGCACAAAACACTAAGTATAATGAAAGACGTAACATCAGGTGTTAACAATGCATGTGGGAGTACAATGTCCCAGAGAATGACAGTTAAGGTCTATCCCAGAGAATGACAGTAAAGGTTTTGTAAAGGGTATGCTTTCGGACGGTTCAACCAACGGGCATCAACTAAGATTAACTAAAGCCATGCTTTATTGAAGTTAGCACGTTCTGGCTTGATACATTAGCCTTTCATTTTTGTCCAGAGGGCTACATTGATCACAATTATCACAAAGTCTTGGGTTTTTTGCTCAAATATCTGTCTAGGTGTCATAAGAGGGGCAATACGTTTAGAAACAGCTAACAGTTGTCTCTGGTAATCAGAGGCAACCTGGCACTAGATAAGGCCTGACAATAGAACTTATGAAAACATTTTCTTCATACAATCACTATTTTATGTATAAAACATACAAAATCATGCAACTGAAGATCTTGCACTGCAGAGAGTCAAGGCAATCAAAACAAAAAACGAATCTGAACTAAATAAACTACATCGAATTGAAGGAAACAGCAAAGCAGGCCCCAGAAGCACAAACACTGAAACTAATACATAATATGAGGATGTCAGTGACAGCCTATTTGCGATTAATTTCCATAACCTTTCCGCGGACTAACATATTCAACATTAGAAGAAATTTATGTCAATCATACATTAACCAATCATGGAACTGAAATTGAAAACATCTTACCTTCAACAAAAGATCGCACTACAATACAAGCACAGCTTAACAAGG
>JAOBRC010419235.1:0-12236 GCA_027575255.1 Scolionema suvaense
GTAACGCCTTCAGCGTAAGACCGTATACTAACTAAAGCATTTCCTTTCATATTTCTTCTACGGGCTTCCATTTCTAGTGCATCCTTCGAAATACCACTACACATTTTGCATTTAGCCCAAACTACTCTTCCATCCTCTATTTTTGTTTCAAAATCCTCCCAGCATACCCAACCCTTGAATGTTTTGACCGAAACGCTTTCTTTCGACGACGCCATATTTTCCAAAAAACAACAACATACAGTCAATGAATTGCAATTTCGAATAAGCAGAGAGAACTTCTAATCTTGCGACACAGGATTGGCGAATCATTCGAACGAATTGATCGTGTAACGTCAGATGTTTGAATAGAGACAATCATAGCACATTTTGTTCAGGTTGGCAACTGCGATGAAAGAATCAATTACTGGTGCGTGTTTTTATCTGTTCTGTTCAAGTTTTGCGATCATGGGACCGAGTACTAGAACTAATGATCATGACCTATTACCAGGGCTTGCACTAATTGAAAGGAAGCCAGTCACTCGCCCATACGCAGCACCATAACACCTGGCTGTTTAGTTACCCTTCGCTAATTCATGTCTTAATTATTTCTCTCGCATCTTCAACAAAGTCGATAAATTTTCTTATAAACGCAATGCCCCAGGTTCAGACGGGAATCACTTAATCTCGTTCTTATCGGTGGCAATCTTGTCACGTTGTGTAGTAGCCCTGCCGGGAATTGAACCCGGGACACCTTGCACTGTAGTATCGGCCACGGCAAAGCAGCCTGGCTCCAGGACTCATAAATATGGCGGTGCATACCAAACAGCTAGAGGGTTATTTTGTGTTACGAGGCCTGCGCGTTCACTTGTGGTCTGCTTGCTGGTTTATTAGCTAGTTATGAATGGGTAAGTAATAGAGTTAAAGTCAATTTGAAGTGGTGTTAGAAAGACTTGTTGCAGTCTGTGGATGAGGAATTCAAAAAATTTCCGTTCAGTTCGTTCGCCTGAACGTCGATTGGGGCGAACGAAATTTTGTTCCTGCAGTGAAAATTTTGTGAAGGCCTGGGGTCGGGCTGAACGAAAAATGTAATTTCTGTATGATTCAATCCAGTCAGGTAGATCTAATATTCTTATTGACGGACTTTATTTGTCTCTTCTACCAGCTGTAGATAACCTTGAACAACCAGATGATGGGAATGAGGCAGATTCAGAGCAGACTTCCAACGTTGATATGGAAGTTACTCAGGTTAGTCACTGGTTCTGTTTCTCGACATAACTAATAGATAAAATCATCATACACTCTAGGATGGCATGAGGACTGAAAACTATGCACTTACAATTGGGAATTGGTCTTGGAAAATTTTTGGTTTGATAAAATCTGTACAGGAAGTATGCAATGAGAGGGGTCAGAATCAACCCCTCTTCCCCATACGGTTTATGTTTTATGTTCCGCTTTATGTCTATGTATAAGGATGCCCATCGTTACCAATACATATATTATTGTTTACCAGGTTGAAACAAAAAAGGGGAAGAAGAAAAAGAAGAGGCGAAGACGGCGGGCTCGTGCTGAAGAAAAGCCCATAGTAAGTTATTGCTGGATGGTTGAATGAAACACTTCTATGTATTTCTTACATAACTATTGTTTAGGCATTTTGAGTAACATTATTAGCATATGCATGGGGTGGCCCAATTGAGGGAAAGTTATGAATAGTCAAGTCTATTTTCCCTTAGAATGATATTAGAGTATGTATGTGGTTTTAAACATGAAAGAATCTTTTGTGTTAGTTATTATAAGCTCTGATGCAGGTTTTTCATGACTATATATATTGTAAAAAACTTTGTGGGTTGAAAACATGTGGTTTCTCAAAGTTGTTTATTTTTCTGTGACCAATATTCCCCATACTGTTCAAACTTGCATTGTAAAAATGTGGTTCAAATTTCCAAAACTGTTAAAAGTTTGGTTCTTTTCGTAGCGTGACTGGCTACAATATGGATTATTTATTTTGTGGAACACTTACCACATTTTATTGTGGCTAAGTCAAGTTATAGAAAGTTGTGAAGCATATATACTTGTGAAGCAAATAGAAGGTCCATCCGTATGATGATTCTAGTTTTCTGAATTCTTGTTCGATAGAAAATGTCTGCTAGTATCTGTAGCTCCATTAATATTCATCAGTATTGTTTTTCGTGTGTTGCCTGTGTTTGGTCTGATCTTAGTTCATTGTTGTGGCTGATTACTTTTTTCATAAGTTATTCATTATTACTAATGTAGATTTTTTTGATATTGTCTGTACTTTCTTAGCGCACTGGTTTAGCATTTGAGGAGGACAATGACAGCGATGTTGAAATTGAGTATGTAACAGAGAAAGTGGAACTTGCTAAGTGGGATCCAAATTATGCTACATTCAGCAAGATATTTGAAGCTTTCAAAGTAAGTTCATGTTTCTTCTCTGTACCATTATTGTGACTTATGTGCATAAACGAACCATGAAACCAGAATTCACATGTTTTGCCTGGGATACAAAAAAATGTCATTATAAGCACTGAAGCTTGCATTTACATAGAACTTGAAAGTCGTGCTTTTCCTACCAATTTTCAGATAGCTATCTTTTGGAGGAAATTGTACAACTATTGCCTTCATCCTGCAAGACATCTGAATTTGCAGAATTTGTCTTCATATTCCAAGAAATGACTGTATCACCACTGTTGTTCCACTGCTAGTTTATGTTCCCTTCTGTGCTATTTTCTACAGATTGAAGAAGCTATTGATGAGAAAAAGGAACAGGAAGATAAAATCAAAGAGGAAATTCCTGCGAAGAAAATCCCTGAAGAGAAGGATCCCATTCTTGAAGATGATGATATAGAGAAGGTTTGTGCTGTTTGATTGCCGACTTAACTACTTATTCAACCTAGTCAACTGTAATCTGTATTGCATTTTGCGTATGATTTGCTTCTTGAGTTTTGCCTGTTTACAGCTGATTTTTATTAGCACCACAAAACACATCTGTTGCTTGCTCTGAAGCTGCAAGCTCCAGTACTCATGATTTCGTATTGATACTATATTTTTTAAAGATTCTTATGGTCCAGTGGTGACAAATACTTGTGCTTCAAAGAAATAAAGTCTGGCTGTTTTGACCTCTAATGCAAGAGGTGTAATTTTGGGGGATGCTTTGTAAAGATTGTCAAAATGGCATATGTTTCAGTCCTCTCTCAAGGTAGCACTGTTGCACGATCCAGTGTCATGCTACTCACTTGCCAGTTTGCTTGCTATCATGCTCATCAGGTAATGGAGGACTTGCAGGGGCAGTATCTATCTTTTAGTTTGATGGACTTCCGCTTTAGCAGAAGAGTCCTATAAAATGAGGTCTGTCCGTCCATCCGTCCGTCCGTCACCAAGACATTTTCTCAGATAACTGAACAGCTGATTTTTCTCGAACTTGGTGTGTAGGTTGCAATCCGTAAGTAATGAACCCAAAAATGGCCAGTTTTATTTTTTTTTCCGAGTGTTTCAAAATTCATTCATTATTTTTTAAAAACGTTTTGGTTTGAAGCTTCAGGGGAATGGGGGATGAAAGTAACAGTCCTAAAGACTGATCGACTTATCATGAATGATGGTTATTTTCGAGAGGAGATCAGCTCCAGCCATTAAGGCTCCCATTCCGGGATAATCGCCGTATCCATTGGTCTCTGAGAGGCACTGGAGTCCTCGAGAACTTGGAACCACCAGGAAAGATGATAAATTCAACTGGTGGTTGTGATCTGGTGCAGGTCCTAGAGTAAGCATCACCTGCCTCCTTCAAGACAGCAGCCAAGTTCTCTGACACTGTCCGCCCAGACATATGCCAGGCCACAACACATAATCGTAGAATCTCACTGCAAATCGTACCGTTGTTGCCTAGCGTATTATGTTATGGACCAAGTGTCACATCTGGGAAAACTCTTGTTCGGCTTGCAGAGAGTTTGTTGTTCTGGGTCAGGGCTTTTTAAATTCTAAATCTAGGAGTACGAAAATACGTTCGCCTCGAAGCCACATATGGCACACGGGTGCACCATACAGCCGTAACATTTTTCTCTCAGAAAGGGACTGCCGACATGCCTTCTCTTTCTCCAGTCATATTTGCTTGCGTGCATGCACTATACTGCAGAATTGAGCTTTACTGCATTGCATCTTTTCCTCCACAAAACTTTCAGCCCTGGAGCTATTAGGTGGCCAAGAATATTCACAGGATATTCTTTATCAATCAATTGAATTATAATTTTATTAAAATGAAACAAGAATTGTGAGACTGGGGAAGAGGACAAGGGAATGAGAAGAGGGGGGAATTGAAGTATGGTGCACGAATATTTGTGCCCCTCAATCAGGGATATGGTGCACGTATGGCGCACGTTACGAGCGTGCGCCTAATTTAAAAAGCCCTGCGGGTACTGTGGCAATTTATGTCAAGAACGGCTACTTTCAAGGTTTTACAAAATATTTCAGTAATACTTCATCAGTTTTTTGTCATTTGTGGTGTGAATTTTACGCCTTATGTCTTATTTTTTTTATCTAACTCAAAGATTATCAATCAAGTTTGTGGGATGCCACTAATTCTGTGACTTGTTATCTGTTAATTTCTTTCATTCCTCTTTGAGAGTACGTATAATTTGTTTTGTCATCTTTACCCCTTCTGCTTTATTTCACCAGATCATTTTGTAAACGTTTGTCATTTTTTTTTACTTTTTTGCGTGTAAGCTTTCTGTATTCTTTGCTGAAAAACTAGAATTGCTAGGCTCGTGATTTCTATAGCTCTTAATTGAATAGAATAGTCATGGATGCACTTCCCCAGAGTTTCTATATCGCAGTGTAATACTTTTAAAATGGATCTGTTAATTAAGTTAAATTACCTGTGACATTCCAACCCAGCTATGTATCGCACATTTTCGTGTGAGGAATTAGTTATTGCTGCCTAATGGTTGTTGACTGTATTTATCTAGCTTTAATTCAGAATGTTTTTGACTTCAGTTCTTAGAGCTGGAGATATCAATTTTTTCTTGTTGTTATTGGAGAATGTCTCGTGGGGCTCTGATTTTTGCCGTTGGTTGCTAATGTTAGTCATAGTGGATCCCTTGATAGAAGCCACTATTCAGCACTTTTACGTTCTTCACCTGGTGGTCAGTAGCTCCATTGCAATGGGGAGACGATAGTGACTGGGCAGATGCTAGACTTTTGTGGGGCGTATTTATTGTTTTTTCCAGTAAATATAAGCCCAGAGACATGAGAGAAGGAGTTATACCTGTTACTACTGGTGGTAGGTAGCCACTACTTCTGTCGTGATTCCGTCTGAACTTCTCTCAATATTCACTATGCATTGAACATATGTGCGAGTCAGAAATTTTTATTTTGATCATATTGCGTGAGCAACGCTTCCTTGATGATATTTATCAGGTTCATTGCCTGGTACTAGCTATTAAAGCGCCAATGTGCATGCACGATTTCAAACGAAAGGAACATATTTATTATTTTAGGCATCTATTTTACTGACTGTTTGGTTAGTGAATTTCAATCTGATCTTGAGAAACAAGCAAGGATATTTTGTATCAGGATAATGACTCATCAAACCAAGATGTATTTCACAATTCAATCGTGCTACTATGAGGTAATCAATCCTTAAAGTAACGATGTCTTCAACAACATGGTATGCAGTTGGAATGGAAATGGTTGCAGGATTTTTTGAGGCAAGGGCTACTTCATTGAAACAAGAAAGGTCGTCTTGTATTTCGTGTAGCAGTTGCTCGAGGTAAACGTGAAAGTAAAAATCATGAAGATTTGGTTCTTGGTTTATAGTATAAATCACCATTTTTTTGTGGGACCCAACCACTGCTTTGCTGCTGTCTGAACCGATCCGACTTGAGTATCGAAGGTAGTCAAATACAAAAAAAGTAAGTCTTATCAAAATGATTACATATTAGGCAATCTAAGTGATAAATGCTAGACTGGACATAGCAGGGGGCTTACAACGCCCCTAAAACCCCCAGTTGCAAAGCTGGACCACATTGCTGTCTCGCAAGTGTTACTAAATGGAAAATATGTCCGGCAACTATTTTTTTCCTTATTTCAACCCCTGCTCATAAAAGAAATTGAAACTTCGAAATCTGCTACAAAAAGTGTTTTAAATATTTTGAAATACCTGTTGCGTAGGGATTTGTTACGGTGGAGAACTTTAGGTTTTGTGAGAAAACACGGTTTTAAATTCTAGAAGAAGAAAATCTTGTAAGGATTCTTGAAGTACATGTTCATGTCAGAAATTCTGAGTGTAATTCAAGCCAGTCTTCTCCGTGAGAGGCATGCGATTGTACGCGCTCGCCTCCACTCACCTAGAGAGATTATGGCGTGCAACAATCGCACGCCTTGATATCTTTGTCACACGTGCAAAACCGGTAAAGTCTTGTTTCACTGGCACTGTAACAACATGATATGTTTTGATCGCCGGGAGCAATAATCGCTAACCGCCGAATACTTTCTGATGATCGTCAATCAATGCAATCGACACCATACAGGTATTCATGTGTGTGCTGTTAATTACGTCTATCTCCTATCTCAAGCAAGATCTGACGCAACAGCTATTTTCCTTGGACTGCATTTTCGCTGTCAACGCTGTCACCTGGTGATTGAAGGTTGAATGAAATAGAGGTCATTTCGTGAGGACCAGGCAGCAACAAGGAAGTTTTATCGTTTCATTTGAAACCATGAACGTACATGAGCCAATCGTGGATGTCCAAACCATAGCCAGACTTCCATAATGGGGCAGCAACTGCGAACCTTCATTCGTCGATGCAGGCCAGCAACCATAGGATGGACAACGCTGTATGAAATAGGAACACAATAGCTTTTTACGACAAAGAGTGTTATGTAATGTGCTTGATTATCCTGATCAGTGATTCTCGCATCAAAGCGATGGGTGATAGTTGCACAAAGGTATTCTTTTTTCATGCATGAAGCTAGACGATAGCCTTGCAGCTTGTAAGGTAGCTAGGTGCCATCGAGAGCTAATTTTTGACGGTAAGTATCATGAAATTACAAAATTTTCTGGGACTTTGCCCCGTACTCCACTTGGGGGGCTACCAGCGCCCCCCAAGACCCCCAGCTGCATTTTCTCCCCTCTGGAGCTTTGCTCCAGAGGCTCCAGTGATCTCACTATTATATAGCTAGCAAAACAAATGCGGATGTGACAAAAACAATATCGCACCCCTGAGTAAATTTAGGCATGTAACTGTCGCACACCTACAGTTTTGCTCACGAAGACTGTCAAACCTATGCAATTTGTGGCAGTTACTAGGATTGATCAGGTTGACGGTGCGTAAGTGTGAGTCCGATGCAAAGCGAAAGATATTTGTATGTTTCATAGGCTACATACTGTTTTTTGATCTTCAATACTTTTGCACCTTTACCACAGCCTGATGAATCAGAGCAACCAAAGCTATCAAAGAAAAAGTTGAAAGAGATGAACAGAATGAAAATTGCCGAGTTAAAGCAGGTAAGAATGTATGAAATTATATCTGGTAGTTCTATGAATGTGTTCTTCACTTGGTCTCTTCAGGCAACTTGATATCCAATGTTCGAGTAGAATACTGCACACATTGATGACCTGTCCCTGTCCTGGTGACCGGACAGAAATTTCCTCACCAGCACAGCTTGCATTTGTTTCCATTCCCTCTCATACTCTGATGTTAATTCTTCATCAGTGGAAGTATTAATCCATTACACACTCTTTACACAACAAATTGGTTCATGAAATGACACATTATCATGGGACATCATTTTTTTTCGTTGCTGTTTTTGGTGAAGAACTTGATTTTGGCAAAGAAAAGGTAGCTACTAATAATCTTTTTTGTCGTTCACATATAATCTTTTTAGGCATTCATGTACAATCTCTTTTAACTTTATCGTTTAAGTGTGCAAGATTTCTGTTAAATTGTGCTTTATGTCAATGCGATGTTTTTAGAATTAAAATGTTTGGACAGGTTGCTCGTTCCTACCCACTATACTCCGAGGAAGCCTAAAGTAAGTTTCCAGCCACTGTCCGTTTTATGTTCTGTCAGGTTCAACCTACTGACTGTACTAGACTTTGCTCAGAAAGTTTCATTTGAAAAAAATAATCTGCATTTTCTGTGTGGTAACCATTTCATATCAATTATTTTGATTTTGGCAGATAGACTTTTAAAGTTTTTGTTGGTCCAGAACCTGTCAATCTTAAATAGACTTTCAATGTAGCTTGGGTTTTAATTTTTTTCTAAAATTAGTTGTACCATATATGGCACAGCATCTAAGCATCATCACTTGTGTTAGCTTTCATGTGCACATCACTCACATGCGAATCACCTTGCATGATATGTTCTTATTTTCTTCTTCATTTTTAAGTGTGTAGCAAGGCCAGATGTTGTGGAAATGCATGATGTCAACTCTAAAGACCCAAAGCTGCTGGTATACTTGAAGGTTTGTGTGGCATCATGTTTATTTGCTGTAGCCAGTATGCTGCGTGAAACTCTCACGTAATGTCTGAAATCTGGTATGAATTTTAAGTTTTGGTATTGATTGGCTGTTTCATGTTTCTTGCTCACGGTACTTTAAGCACTGCTATGTAGCGTTTTTGTTTTAATTGACACTACTTTGAGGGTGCCTTTTAGCGCATCTGGCTAGAATGAAGTTGGTGCAGTCTCATAGCTCCACTTAATTGCCACGTGAAATCGCTTGCTTTCTTCTCAAGTAACAGGGCTTACATAAGAGCTGATAAAAGGTTCGGAACAGAAACGAAGCACTAATAAAAGAGATCTTCTTGGACCAGTATGATTGTCTTAAAGATTGGGCATGTCAGAAAAGACAAAGTGTATGTTTGATTGCAGGAAGCAGTCAGTTTTTTTGCAGACTGAGATTATTTGATGAAATTTTTATCAAAAAATTTCCTCCCAGGAACATTTACTGCTTTTAGGTTTGTCTGTATCTTAAAGGAAGAGAATTTTCAGTATATTCTACTGTGATACTGCCGCAAAAATTTACTTTTTCTAGTTGCACTGACTGAATGCCATGCCCTCTATTTACTTATTGATAGCACTGGGGTACGTAACTGCCGTGGTACGGCTAGCCTTCTAGTAAATATAAATAAATTATGCAAACAAGTTTGCGCACAGCGTGTGCATTGGTAACTCCAGAGCGTGGGAAACAAGTTAGGCAGCAAATCGGTCTCTGATGCAAAGACCCTGTACGAAGCATGAAGTAGCGGTATTGTAAGAGGGCTATGGTACACCAAGAAAGATGATGCCGAAGTTCAATTTCCTAATTATCTATCCTTCATTAAGTATTGCATTTCTTGCTTCTTCCACATAAATCAATGTATCAGTGTGTATGACATATTGAATTCCAGATATTGACCAACCCTATGTGATTTCGTAAAGTGAGACATATTTGATTTCATCAGAAAGTCAGCAGGCAATCTGTTGTCTGCTTCAAGATACCACTTCTACAATGGAAAGTACTTGTTTCTGGCTACATTTATGTGTTTGTACACTATAAACGTTATGAAGCGATAAAACAATATATCACTTGCTGTAGTTTCGCTAAAATAAAAATATTGGTAATTACCATTACAACATATTATAGTTAGGTTTTTTAGTGTATGCCACCTTAATGTTGGGATCAAAATTAAAATTTCAAGTTAGTCTATTTCATGTGCTGTATACCTTTTGCTCCTTTCCAAGCAGAATCTTTATTGCTAAATGGATTACCGTAATGCTTCGATTAATCACCCCTCTTCTTTTAAACGCCCCCCTCATAAAGGCCCCCCCTTTTCAGGAGATTTTTCAATAAACGCCCCCCTCTATTAGACGCCCCCTTGAGCAGACGCCCCATCTAGAGGGGCGTTTATTAGAGACACACTAACTAACACATGTAAAAGTACTACCACCACTATCTTAGTACTTCAGTTTTGTGGCTTTTATTTCATGTAAGTATATGGAAATATGAAAAAGATGTTTACGATGATATTGACATGTAATCTAGTGTATATTTCATTGATGCATAAAGTTTATACGTAAAAAAAAGAACAATTTCATAAAAGTGTAATAGACGCCCCCCTCTTTTAAATGCCCCCTCGAATAGACGCCCCAGGCGTTTCATCGAAGCATTGCGGTATGTAAGTATAAATTATGTGGTCCTAGTTTGTTTAGCAATATTGTGGCAATTAGCTGTTCTTACTGCTACTTCTTGAGTGCACCATGTTAATGTTTGGTTCAATGCACTGTCAGTAGTACCCATGCCTGTTGTCTGATGATTCTCGTAGTTGTGTGCTTGTGATTTGTTTATTAAACACTTACCGAAACACTGACTTCTTTCATAGGCTTACAAGAACACAGTACCTGTACCTCGTCACTGGTGCTTCAAGAGAAAATATTTAGCGGTAAGCATATTATTACATTTCTTCTATTACTGTTCTTTATGGCATGGCTTCCACAGTCAGCGGCATAAACAGGATTCTCATTTGTGGAAAGCAGGCGATGCGAATACTCAGCTACTTTCAAAATTGCGTCTGCTACTTTTAGTAAACTTTCGATAAGTTTCAAATTTCACTCCTTATATGCCACCTGTTTCCTTGAATATACCCACCTACTTCAAATTCATGTGAGAACCTTGATAAAGCGTTGCCAATTGACCGTCTTGGTTGAAAAAATTTGTCTAAACATTGCCCATGGGATGGCATAATGAAGTAGCTTTTGGTCTCAAGAAAAAGTCAAAAAGTGACAATTAATGAAGCATGATAAAACACTGATTTACCCAAACGAAATCCTGAGGCTGCTGAATAGCCTGAGAAACTCAATCCTCAGTTTGAATCTAAATTGTGAAGTCAGATTTTCTAAATTGCTTGAATATGTTTCTTTGGTCACAAAGAATTTTCTTCACGTCTCACTTACATCAATGATTTGTGTTGGAGCGTTATCATTTTTTCAATGGGACGTTTCATTGGAAACCTGGGACATCAAATAAACTAATTTGGGCATATGCTCTGACACAAAAGAGCATTACCAGAAGTTACTTGATTAAGTTCAACAGACTTCTGGTATACCTGTAGTAGTGTTTCAAGTGAGATGGTGAAGTTTGAAGCAGACTTGGATTACTCGCTTTTGTTCTAACAATACAATTTTTTAGGCTGGCAAGTGACTTGAAATAAGCCTGACGTTTTCTTCAAATTTAAGCAATTTGAGGCTCAAATTAATTTTTTTCTTAAACTGTGCATATATCTTCATCATTTAAACTACCATCTGACGTTAAGTTAGTTCAACTTCCGTGTTTATATGGTTTGTAACCAGGTTCACTCTTTATATGCTCTTGATTTTGAAAAATATTTGGATGTTTGATGCTAGAAAGTCATAGTAAGTTGGAAAATTTTACTAAGTTATGAAGTAAATATTCGAAATTTCAGGCTGGAGGATTTCTTCTGATTTTCTCTGAATTTTGGCAGTTTTCGTGCTGACTTGTTGCTAAAAGGTTTTCCTTTTCCTGTAGACGATAAAAAACTTATTCATTGTTGGGAACCGTTACCTGTCACAACACTCGAAGCTGGTCGGGTTTGGGATATGTAGTTAGCATAAAAACATTTAGTTTATGGCTCATTCTAAATGGCTAATCTTCAATGCAGAAGTACAAACAGCCTTTGTTCTAAAGCCATGTTCCTGTTCCGAGGCAGGGCTTTACTTACCAGTAGCTATGGTTGCTGCTTGAGTGTGTGATTTCAAGCTGCGTATGTTGATGAAATTGTCAAATTTACCGAGGCTTTGACACCAACCCCAATTGGGCGGCTTCCAGCCTTGAGATAAGGAAAACCTGGAGGAACCTAGGGCATAAGAAAAACCTCTAGAGGAACCTAGGGGATAAGAAAAACCTCTGGAGGAAGAAAGGGAATAAGAAAAATCTGGAGGAAGATAGCTGGATTACTACATACTGATAGCTATCTGATTGCATCATATATCAACAGCATACAATGTTATATTGAATGTAAGATCAAGAAGTTGCTTCTGCATTGAACAAATAGGCTTTTAAGTGAGTTATTGTTCTTTAACTTCATTAAAGACTGTTGGGCCGGATCACTGCCTCTCTTTGACGCGCGTACTTGCTCAGCCAGTTCATTTGCAGAACAAAACCCAGTTTGCGCACCTGGGTGACTGAGTCCAAAACAAAGAATCTCGCTGCAATGTTTACAGTGGTTAAACCACACTGCGTGAAGCAGATAC
>JAOBRC010419346.1:0-12236 GCA_027575255.1 Scolionema suvaense
CTAAAACGATATTTTGATGTGGAAATAACTTTCCCAAAATTGATGAAAAGTGTTTATCCGCGAAAATTTATTCCCGCAAAATGCTCTGTTTAGCACTGACCGCGAAAATTAATTCCCGCGAAATGTCCGAAAAATTTGACCGCGAAAATTGATTCCCGCGAAAATTTCTTCCCTTAAGGTAATTATTTACTTAAATATAAGTGATGCCAATACTTGTACATTAGCAGAGATTATTAGCACTGTACTATTTTTTTGTGTTGAAGAACAATCGCCCCCTTCCTACTGAATCCCCCCCCCCCTTTTCCCCATCCCCACCCTTTCTACGGAAAATTTTTCTTCCGCCCCTTGTAGCAACTTTTCAGAAGGTCCATCCCCCCCCCTTTATAAAGTGGGGGTTCATACTATGTAGCTTACAAGTCAGTGGCATAACCAAGTTCTATCTAGAGCCCTAGACATTCAGGCAGATATTGATTGGTCATTCCTCACAGCTGTGAGCTACTTTATTGTAGCCCTTGTTGAATGGCGTCCTCGATACTATGTCAAAGCTCCTTGTCCATTCGGTCCGGTAGATTTGTGGCAGTCGAAATCATTGGGATTCAGTAATTTCTCAGCAGCTTTGCGTGGAAAAAAGAGCAGCTACCAACTTCAGCAATTCAACAGGCCTCCATGTCAGCATCGGAAGTTGTCATAAAAAGCTTACTGTGTGACATAGGCTTGCATGGTCACCTCTTTTATAAACAATTTTTATATCTTATTTTAGTAAAACAAAGAAGATTCCATTGAGGAACTCTACTGGCAAAGATTTTGACTTTCAGATTGATTTCGTTCAAAAGCACTCAGCATTTGAAATTGCTCCTGTCCAAGGTATGTGTTTGAACGCAGTAAAATTCACAGCGTTTGACTATTGAGAGTGTCTTCAATTGCTGCAAATCATCCATCTTTATGGCTTGTATGTTGGCGGCCTTATTTGTAGGTTCATCTTCTCCCATTTCATGATCAAAATTTTGATCAATAATTAATCATTGGTTCCTACTACGCTATTTCATCATAATTTTGTTGGTGAAACCAGAAATCAAAGCTAGGTAAGAATCTAAAAGTAGTAAAAGTAGTATTTTGTGTGAATGTGAAAGCCTAGTTGGTGTGGAAACACACCAGAGTCCAACATCAATTATGTCTTCTTGTTTGAAGGTCTTACATTCATGTGCATGCTTTTTTTTTGTTAAGAGATCTTAATTACCCAGACAAGGAATAGTATATGGCATGAGAGAAGTAAATTATGGCAGACACTGTTTGATGTTGTGATATTGGGTCCAAATGGCAAAATTAATTACACAAAATTGTTGCATTTGCACAAAAAGTAAATTTGAGATTCTCTTATGTTTTACAATTTTCGAAAGCTATGTAATGCTTCCTGATATGTATCAATCGTAAAATTTATTCTACATTTTTTAATTTCGTTTGAAACGTTCTTTTTAAATTGCAAAAATTAGCCCGGCAATAATTTGAAACTGCATGTCTGATTGAAAAGATTCTTCCTATCATAATGCTAATCAGAGTCACTCTTCTGTTCTTAGGAGTTATCCCTGGTAATGGTCATGTCAATGTGGAAGTGACATTTTGTCCAAAGGATTATTCTACTGCTACTGGAAAGATTCAAGTACGTTAAGTATTCTCAATGCATTCTGCAGTTTGTGGAAACTGATTTGAAGCTAATGCACTTTATTTTCCTGCTTCTAATGGATACCACACCATTGTATAGAACTTCTTTCCTTGACAAGTGCAAGATTTCCGTGCTTCGAAGCTTAAAGAGAGTGGACGTAATCCCTTTCAATGTGGTTTTCTAGCTTGCTACTTGTATCTAATCGTAAACTTAGCATTTGACATTGATGTGGTCTCAACAGCGAAACATGTTTGTCAATTTTTAGGTTTATTGCTGTAGTTTCAGTGCGTTTAAAGAGTATTGTCTGTGGATTTGGTCGCTTTTCTTCAACATGAGTTTGGGCAATTCTTTTCTTGTCTCGTCTGAACATATCGCTTTGTCGACGGGTGCATTCTGTAGTAAATATATACTGCAATTATAGGCCATGCGTGGCGCCTGTGTAAGCTGAGTGTTGGCGCCATGAAACATGTTTAAAGCTACTTCCAGGTCACAAGTCCTGGTGCACAGGTGCTAGCCATGGTCTGCGTGCCAATTGTATTGAATCTTGAATCAGTGTTTGGTTTCCTCTTGTAGCTGCTGGCAGCTTTTAGTTATCGTTCCAGGTACTACTACTCCTTTGTTGGTACGTTAGTATCGCCTACCTCTGTGCGTGTGGTCTTCCCTGTTCTTTGCAGGTCCAGGTCAAAGCTTCTAATGTCCATTCCATCGACTGTAATTTCACCCTGTCAACAGGAGAGAGTGTTAGACTTATTCTTGCCTCTCTGGGGTAGCCAAGCCCCTTACTAATCTTGGCGCCTATTGTCAAGTCATTCATAACACGCCGTGTTTCTGTGTATTCTTTGTCGTTGTTTCAATACTGTGCACTACTTGTTGATATTCCTTTTAAGTTCTTTGTTTTTAAGTTGTGGATGCTGTTAACCCTTGGAGAGTGTTTTCTTTTTGACCTGTCATTAGCTTCAGTTAAGTCTCTGTGATGCTGTATAGAGTTTAATACATCAGTAGGATGCACCTGTTTGATATCCTATGACTTCAGACTAGTTTAGCCATCTGCTACTCTTAAACAAAGAGAATAATTGAAAAACTGGTCGCAGTTCTTTCCAGAGCTCTAAGTCCTCCTAGGTTGGATATTTTTCCACAAAACTAATTTCAGAAGAACTAGTGAAGATGTAACTTCAAAGCAGTGACTTTCAAGACTTCTATCGGCTCTTGAGTTATAGGCTTACATTCCAGAAATTCCTAACACTTTTTAAACATAAAGAAAATTTCAACTTAAATCACTCGTAACTTTTGATCCAGCCAAAAATAGAGAAAACACTGACATGCTTTTGTAGGCCCTGTTATGACCTTTCGATCGATATGCCACTTGTACAGAAAAACATAATTGTATGGGACTTGGAGCTTTTTCCTCTCTTGTTTACTGCTTTATAGCAGGTGGCATGCAGGTGACATCTTACCTTAGGCACTTTCAAAAGCTTGCCACCTAGTCTAAGAAAAACATGCAACAGAGTCAAAGTTCTAGAAATCCACTGGTTAGCTGAAATGCAGAACTGAGCTTTAATGGCAGAAATCTTTTCCGAGGGTTAACAGTATCCTTAAAGGTTCCGAGCTTCTGCAGATTTAGCTTACTGTCTACTTTAGGCAGGTCCGTTGCCCTGCCTGGGGGTACTCGACTTGAAAAGTGACTGGAACTTGCGCCCCCAAATTGAAAATCATCCCATATTTAATGAAGCATTGTGAAATGTGAACTAGCTTTTACGCCACCAAGCTATGTGTTGCTGTCAAAATTTGGACAAATGAGAAGTAAAGATTGCTGAAAGTTGCCTTCCCAGTTTGAAAATGTGCCTTTATTTTTACTTTTTAGCTACTTTTATGCAATACGAGACAAAAAGTAGACCCATGTTTTGGGAATTTTTAGAGGTTGTGCCCACCTTTAGTGGCCGCACGCTCTCATATGCCATACGTTAAGTGACCTCCCAGTTTGAAAATGTGCCTTTATTTTTACTTTTTAACTACTTTTATGCAATACGAGACAAAAAGTAGACCCATGTTTTTGGAATTGTTAGAGGTTGTACCCACCTTTAGTGGCCGCACGCTCTCATATGCCATATACGTTAAGTGACCCCCCCCTCCCGGGGGGTTCATAGGACTATGGATAGCTGAGTGATGGTCATCTGCTATGCGTACTATCCTGATGTTCAATATTGCTGGAGTGTGTAATTAAGGGTAATAATCCTTATGCTGCCTCTGTGCTAGTTTAGAACGCTATTCTCGATTTTTACATTATGACCTTTCATTAGGATGCAGTTGTTTCTTACTTACGTAAAGGTCCACTCCTGTGTTCTATTTTTCGATGATAATTTTCCTTTCCCTTAAGTGTCAATCCTACAGTCTCATCTTCATCGTATCAGATCAGGCTGATCTTTTTTCTTGAATTTTGGGAATGTTTATGGACGTATTTGAGGTTTAATTTGATTTGTTCTGTTTCAGTTGATGGTGTGTCAGTATAATGCAAGACCTGTTTACTGCAACTTGAGTGGCACATCTGAGCCAGGGTTAGCGAAGAAGTAAGTAATGCCCCAAGATCGATCTGCCACAGCAACTTTGAGTAGGCGCATTTGGAAAGTTGTGTTTTCATTCAGTTGCTTCAAGGAAATTCTACCATCCGTGCCATTCTGCTACGAAGTTGTTTTAAAACTAAATCTGGCACAGCAATCTGTAGAATTGATCTGCGAAACGCCTTTTAACACGTTCAGGCCCAGAACATCTGCCAAAAAAGCGCTTTACTCTTGAAAAAAAACAAAAATTTGCACCAGTTTCAGTGCAGCTGATCGACACAGTCGATTAGCTGCTCAGGCAACTTTTTGGCGATTTTTCATCAGTTTTTAGCGCTGCGTGCAGCGCACGTGGTTTCGCTTGCTAAATTGGCCGCGAACATGCTCAAATTTGCATCTAAAGATGAGACCCTAAATATGACGCCGAAACCAAGTTTTCTCATATCTGGGCGCCAACGTGTTAACTGATTTTGAATTCTATGGTCTAGATTTGGTGTAAAATATTGATCAAACATTTTCTGTTATGTTGGTTTTGCATCAGTTTGTCTCCTGTTTACATATTTAGACGCATGGAGAAGTCATTAGCTGCTCAAAGCCCAGAGAAGGATTCAGCTTATGTGGATCCTCGATCTTTCAGCCCATTGGGTCGATCTCGAACAAAGAAGATGCCCCCAGAAAAGCCGAGAGCTTCTTCTACTGTTGGCTCAAGGGCAGATGTGCAGGTAGCTATTGTGCTTGCTTATCAGGTGAAGTTGAAAGAAGCATGCACTTTGTCAAGCAAAATAGCGATGATAGCTCTTTTAGAATCTTGCTTTAAAGCAATATACCGGTCTAAAATGATTTTTGGCATGGTAATAGAGCCTTCAAAAACATGGAAGAAGCTTTTTACTTCATGAAGAAAGCTGTTGTAGTTCCAGAGATATCTGCTTTCAAAGTTATGGGAGAATTTTGGCTTGCTACCGTTATGCTTCTGAGCAGTAATTACGCATGACGCTTGGTCAGGCTAAGTGGAATTATCCCATCTTACTTATTTAATCGCTACTCATTGAACTGATGTGTGAATGTACACTTTGCTTAGTCTCAAAGAGGGTTATAATAGGTTACTCATAGCGGTAAACGGAACCCTTCTAACGTTCAGTTACTAAGGAAGACTATAGACCTTAGAAACAGTCCTATGTGATGACGTCACTGATGGGAAAAATTGACAATCATGGGAGCAGTGAAAAATATCAAACTTTAAAGAGACATTGCTGATGAACCACGAAGCTTTTTCACTCTAATAAAAACCAGCGTTCATGTTTTTGCAAGATCTACCACCATGTGGAATTTGGTTAACCAATAGTGCCTCACCTCCCTAATCTAGTGTATTTTAGACAATGATGGTTGATGTCACTGTCAGGTCATTATGCACTGTGATTTTCTTTGACTGTCACAGTATCTAGTCAGTAACAGTTAGGACTTGAAAGTTTCAGCTTTTGGGTTAGTTTGGGCAGAAAATTTGAAAGGTGAAATTTTAGTGACCTGCCCAATTCACTTCCATTTGGTCTTGCAATTGTCTGACTTAATTCGTCTCCGTTTACATCGCAGGAAATTGTTAAAGATGGTGTCCGCTTTCCTGCTGGCCTTGATAATCATGCCGCTGTTGCGTATGTGCTGACTCAGCAACCTGGCAAAATGAAAGCAAGGGACCTACGCGAAGCAGTCAAAGTACAGAAGAATGTTATGGAGCCTAGTGATAAGCAGATGAAGGTGAATATTCAAATGTGTCTTCTTGGAATTGGTTCCCTCTCCCTGGATGCAAAATTATTTCTGGATATTTGGCCATGTGTAGGCAAGAATACACTTTTTTGATTGGGAGCAGCTTCGATGTTCACTTGCCAGAAAAGTACAACTGTGCTATTGGGTTATACTGACCTTTGCCCCGATTATTGATGAGGATGTTGCAGTATGTGAGAGGACGAGAATGTTACATCTACATGTATTTTTCTAAAATTGCTGGGACTGATTAGGATCGTTCGACTTGCCCCACTCTAGGTAGGGTATTTATGCCCTATTCCATCCCGTCGTAGGCTCTGGCTGGTAATTTTTCATGACGTTCCCAGATTACGCGACAGGCTCACAACTTCGGCTTAAGTGGCCTGTGCTTGTATATCTAAGCTATGTTTTAGCATAAATGCAGTGCCTGTGCCTAGTTGTCGACCATAAAGACAAAAGACTTCTGAGAATCTGTACAAGGAAAAATATTTGCATTTTGGATGGAATTGGGGCAAGAAAAATGTAGCTCAAGCTTTTGCGTCTAACTCTTGCTAATGGTGTGACATCCAATCTTATTTCTTATTTGCTGGAATAACACTAAAGTTTCATTGTATTTAGGCTAGTTTATTTCACTGCCGAGTGTTTCATCATTGTAAAGATTGAAGAGTTGCAAAAAATCGGATGGAATTGGGCGCAGATACTCAAGTGTTTTCTGATGCTACTTCGTTATGTGTTATATCTTACTTCTTTGTGCACTCTTTTTGTTAGGAAGCTATATTTGAGCACTTAGTTGCAAAACGTGTGTCTGAAGAAGAACGGAATCAACTTCGCTGGTATGCAACTTTCTTTCATTTTTTACTGGTGGTCAAGTGTGAATCATGTTAGATTATTACTGTAGTTTTGTTGTTATAAATTTGGTTGATGCTTATATCTTCTACATGGTTGTTTGTCTAGGGTGTTCCCAGGATAGAAGCTGTTAGGAATGATGTTGAGTAGTTCAACTTTTAAACAAATATTTTAAAAATTCATCATCCTTCTCAGTCCCCTTCTATCTGCAGTTTGGTAGGTTTGAAGTTTGAAGATGGTGCTCGGTGTACAACCAACATGTGGATTGAAACATCATCATGTATCAATCCATCTGCAGGAGCCATCTCTGCCACCCTTCATTCTGCCTTGTTCCTCAGTTGATAAAGAGCATTCTACTCACAAGCCAACCTTCATACTGCCTTGTTCCTCAGTTAATAATGAGCATTCTATTTACAAGCCAGCTTCATACTGCCTTGTTCCTCAGTTAATAATGAGCATTCTATTCAGAAACCACCTTCATACTGCCTTGTTCCTCAGTTAATAATGAGCATTCTATTCACAAGCTAGCTTCATACTGCCTTGTTCCTCAGTTAATAATGAGCATTCTATTCACTAGCCAGCTTCATACTGCCTTGTTCCTCAGTTAATAATGAGCGTTCTATTCACTAGCCAGCTTCATACTGCCTTGTTCCTCAGTTAATAATGAGCATTCTGTTTACAAGCCAGCTTCATACTGCCTTGTTCCTCAGTTAATAATGAGCATTCTATTTACAAGCCAGCTTCATACTGCCTTGTTCCTCAGTTAATAATGAGCATTCTATTCACTAGCCAGCTTCATACTGCCTTGTTCCTCAGTTAATAATGAGCGTTCTATTCACTAGCCAGCTTCATACTGCCTTGTTCCTCAGTTAATAATGAGCATTCTATTCACAAGCCAGTTTCATAGTATGAATTACTTATGCTTCCCTGAAACAATCTATTTTTGTCGACAGAAAGTCATGGACTCCTGGGTTGAGTATGTCTTTCTGTTCTATCTAGTTGACTCCATTCAGTTATTCATTGATTTTAAGTCGAAACAGAGCCAAGCGATATACCAGAAAGGCAGTTTAGGTGTATTAGTTTTTTGGCAAATTTTGTTTGACTGCTCCTGTCATTTTTAACTGTCTTCTATTGTGCCTCGTTCCTGTTGGACATAGGTTTGCATTTTGGGAATCTGCAAAGTTCATGATCGTTAGTGAATGCAAGCGAAAGAGTATTATTACAAAGTACTCGAAATGGAAAAGTTACATGCTAGCTTCAGAAGAAACTGATGTGAAGATCTTATAAACAACTAAAAAATATGCACTATGCTTTTAGAAATATATTCTGTTGCTGTGTTCCGTTCTGTGATTGCATGATTGTTCTTGTTATTTCCGAAAGGTTTAGTCTTAAATGAACTGTACCTCCAATTTTTTATTGCTATTTAGGGAAGTAAAGCCTACGAAACATGATTATGACGTGGGGAAAGTGCTTAGGTTTGCTGTTTCGCACTTATGATAATTGCAAGTTTTATTTCATGAGCACAAAACTTGCACTCAGCTGGACTTAAATCAGCTGAGTCGGTAAAATTGTTTTGGACGAAATGAATTTGCTATTAGTAAATAATATGGCATGAATGAAAACAATTAGTGTTTTGCCAGGCGAAGTTGAATTAAGGGAATTGAGACATGTTAGTATAGCAGAAAGATCTTTAGCATCACCAGAAGAACAATAAAACAGAAAATTCTTCACATAGTATGCAAACCTCAATCATAACAAGTATTTTTGAGGTTAAGTTCCTTTTAATAAATTTCCAAAAATGCTTACTTAATTTCGTAAGTATTTCTCCAATAATTCAAAATAGTTTAAAACGAAAACCACAGTTTTGTCTACCAATAAGACACATTTCAGGAACTATTATCCCTGATCACATACATTGAATAAGGTTTGAAAACATCTTGTTTTCAAGAGTGTATACCACAAAGTATCTGTATTCTTCAAGTTCGAGGTCTGTGAATAATGTAGTAAAATACAAAAGAGATGGTGACAGAGTATGAAGATAGTTACAAAAAATGGCATAGATTGATTAATATGAAATGTGGCAAGTGTGGATATAGATCACTGGATCTTCTTTGTGCTGTTTTCATCTGTTTTTTGGTTGTTTTGTTTTCTAGTCAGCATATCTTTTTCCTCATTAGGTGTGTTCGCCTGGGAGATGGTCCTCTACCAGATGCGGCCAGGAGAAAGTTAGCTGAAGAAAGAGCACAACAAATCCTGAACTACCAGGTATAGAGTTCAGCCTGCTTGTTTGTATCATTCTCATGTTCAAATTTGAATCTTGTTCAAATTTGATTGGCCACTGGAAATTTTGACTTTCAATTTCTGAAGTTGTCAGTAACTTCTACTGATTCAACTTCATGATTTGCGGGTTGCACTTGAATAACTTCCGTAACCATCGTGATTTGCGGGTTGCACTTGAATAACTTCCGTGCGGGTTGCACTTGAATAACTTCCGTAACCTTGCTGAAGTCTGTTGCTGCTCTCCTCTCCACCACAAGCTGTTGAGATTGCAGACTTTCCATCAGCTTCGCGTGCAGAGAAGAGCAGCGTTCGACTTTACTACTTAAACGGACCTCCACATCAGTATCCGATTTCAATGATTTCGACTACTGCCACAGATCTACAGAACCGAATGTACAAGGACCTTCGGCATAGTATTGAGGACCCCATGCAACAAGGAATAACTCATAGGTGTGAGAAATGACCAATCAATCAATATCCGCCTGAATCTTTAGGGCTCTGGTTAGAACGGTTGGTTACGCGGCCGACATGCACACTTTGGGTTTTGGGTTCAAGCCTCACTCCAACTGTTTAACGCAAAATCAAAAAGATTGAAATGGGTAGAGATTCACTGAGTTCTCAGCAGTGTCGCATAGAGAGAAGAGTAGCAACCGACTTCAGCAATTCAAGAAACCTCCACATCAACATCCGAATTCCTTAACCTTTTTTGATGAGTGCAAAACAAAAGTGTTATGACTTTACTCCACTTTGCTGGTGTGTTGCATCCGAAGCATGTAATTGATCTTCTAGCTATATTCCATGTGAGTCGAACACTGTGGGTTAGGTCTGCACTTAGCCCTATTTACTTTAGTGTGGGATAAAATTATTCCTTCTGGTAACTTTCTTGCCATTTTTCCTGGACAGGAAAAGATTGAGAGCTTGAACTTCATGTCTTTCAGCATTTTCTTATGGGTAATAAGATGGATTAAAAACAATTTAAAAGTTTTGTGAACTTATTATTTTGGGGTGGTTTATTGGAGGCTCTCAGAGTCATGTTAAACCAATTTTTAAATTGCCACTAATTGTCTAACTGTCGGTTGCATAAGCATGAAGGTAGCAACAGTTTACATATATAAATGCTATGTGGTGATAATTACTGCAAAGGAAGAAACACCTTTTCATCCCCGTGCCTTTGAAGCAAATTAGAAGACTAAGCTTAATTGCTTTAGATATTATGGTCCCACATAGCTGACCCTTGTGCCAGTATGATTGGCATCTTTCAATTCATTTTTAATCCTTTTTCGTAGGCTTGAAATGTTTCTACAGCGAATTTGACCTTCTTGACAAGTTTCAATCGAAAAGAGTGTTATGCAGTATTAACTGTATCCCCCATCCTCCCAACCCGCAAGGAATGCAATGGTATAGTGAGGGCTTAAGGAAAGTAGGGTTACAAGGGCAGTGTCAAGAATGTGATGTTTTGGACCCTGATGCTGACTGATGGATACCTGAGAGAAAACTATACTTTATGTAATATTGGGATAACTACTGTATCTATAGTTAATATTGCAGTTACATATCAACAGTACGGCTAAGACTGTATTGGTTTTTATCCTATTCAGCCTTCCAAATATTTGCTACCATGATTTTCACTACAGTAAAAGGAGACAGAAGAAGCCAATCAGAAGCGAATCTAACCAGAAGTTGCTGCTTTGGACCTTGAAGCCAAGAAAAACTTTCAAGGAGCAAACATTCATGTAGACAAAATTCTGCCTGATGCATGATTTTTTTCATAACAAGCATTGCTTCTGTCTCATTTTTGTATCTGTCGTTCAGAAAAGTTATTTTGTATCGATTTTGATTTTGATTTTAACACACATGAATGTTCATTGCCTATGTACTTGGTTTGATAGGTTGGCCGTGGTGATCCTGTCATAGAACATGAGTTCAACCGTTCGTCGACTGGATTGAGTCAACATAGAGTGCATCGGCTTGCTGGAGAGGTAAATCACGCTTTTTTGTTTTTAAAATTTTGGGTTTTGAAATCTCAGTCCCTGTCTGTGGCAACCTTTTATTTATGTCCCTGTCAGTGGCAACCCTTTATTTAGGCTCTCGGTTATGATGCGAAAACCTAAATATCGGTTCCGTTTTATCAAGTACCCGAGGGAAGAAAATCTCGCGAAGTTCACCAGTTATGGGCAATTGGCAAAAATGCTGGACCCATTTACCGACCATCAACTGCCGAAGTAAATTCGTCAAAACTTTCATAACATTCTGAATACTTCAAAGAAAATTGAATGTCAGTGTGAATTCAATACCCTATTGAGCAGACGGCTCTGCCACATGTTTTCATACTGCTCAGACTGCAATAAACAAATTTGAATTGGCACACATTCTGTCTGTTGGTATGATGCATGGCATAGTTAGTTGCTGTGCCGTTATCTTGTTTTCATGAGATCTTGCTAATTTTCACCAAGGTGCATAACGTTAGTGCCCTATGTTAGCAGACCTAGGAGACGGGTGAAATGCGCTATATCTGGGGGCAGGCTAGCACAGTTGTTGCAAATGTCTGGAAAACTTCCGTGCAAGCCATAATTGTATTCTCTGTACAATGATATATCGAATAATTTCAAGATACAATTATATGCATGGCATCCGTCTATTTAAGAACTTTTAACTGTAAAGCCTTTTAACGAGTAATATGCTACAAAGTCAAAACATGGATCAAAATAGATCCTCTCTGGTCTATGTTTCTTCTTTTTTGTATTTGTGGCACCTTTGAAATTAGCGAGACACTGTGTAACATGTCTTAGGGTAACTTAAGGTCAGTTTCAAACAATCATTATGCTTATTTTAAATCTTATTCTACAAAGGTATGTGATTTACATTCAAGAATCCGGTACACCCTGTCTTGCCCTTGGACGTATAAGCACCTGCTTATGTGATTTGAATCTTATATAAATATGTTTGGAAAGCTTACATGACATGGGTTGATATTGGCATAGCAGAATGTAGAGTTGATTATTTTTTAAACTTGTTATGAAGTTGTCCATTGCCAAAACATTTGTATAGACACCTTTTAATGAAACACAATATAATTTATGATTTGTCTGGCTAGCAATATACTCTCGTTCTTAACCCTATTCAACCTGGGGGGGGGGGCGGAT
>JAOBRC010419457.1:0-12236 GCA_027575255.1 Scolionema suvaense
TCTATGCATATTACAGACTCTGAAGCTGTAATACAACTAGTTTTATAGGTTTAGCCCCATAGAACCGTTAAATTTGCGTTTTCCTACCAAAAACTAGCGAAAATCATAATTTTGTGATATTTTGCATAAATTATCAAACAACCTATTGTATTTTATGACGTAGCAAAAGAACCAATGACGTCACTGACTTCTAATTTATGCAAACGTAATCTATAAGAGCTGGTTAACATATATGCTAAGTTTCATTGCTATTACTTAAGTATTTTGGGATTTAGGCAGGGGGGCCTGTCAGGCTACCCCCCCCCCCCCATGATATTTAACGCGAAAAAAGCCTATGTAAAATATGGTTAAGATACAAGTAAATGCATCCACTTGGGTTGTCATTGAAGATCTTGCTGTTCTTTCTTGAGAATCACGAAGACCAGATCAACAGGCATGTATCGTTAGCAAAGAAAGGAATTCAAAGAATAATCAGTCCTAGGAGACGTACTTACAATCTGAGTAGTTCGGAGGTAAAAGCAGACGAATGCGACTGATCAGTACTACCAACAAGATACAACTGAGCTGATCATACGTTTTTCAGCTGTTCATAGTCTTTTTGAAGAAGTTTAATAGAGAATGTTGTTTAAGCTATTGTTATAGGGTGCGTTTTTGTACAGGCTATTGCTCGATCACCAAAACAATAAAATCCGTTGAAAATGCGCCCGTGGCCTGGACGAGATTGTTTACTGATGCCACAAATATTTGCTAGAAAGAAGGGCACATGATGCGTTAATTCCCAGAAGTAATCTGCTGGTGTTGAAATCTTCAGAAGTCATGTTTGCTCCCGGTGGGCATGGTTCTAAGAATGGAATTCACTTCTGACCAAAGAGAATTAGAACTTTGGTCTGAACAATTTCATCTCATCTGATTCATTTGCTTAGAAGGGTAATTCACAGTTTCTGTGACTTCATATGGCTTCTATTACCACGCTCGATTTCTGGGAAAGATATAGCTCTACTGAAGAGGCTTGTTTAAAGCATGCACGTGACAATATATTGACTGTGAAACGCTTGCAAGGGCTAAATTTTAACTGTAATTCAGAAGACCATGTTTCCTGATCTACAAGTTGGTATAAACGTTTCAGAAAGAGCATTTGTTTCAATCTTAATTTCTACGTTCCCCAACCCCAGAAATGTGTTAGAGATAAGATCTAGATTAAGTAAAATGCAGAAAGTAGTGGCAGTCACTCATAGCTTCCTGTTACTTTTCATCAAACCGAGTGAAACATTTGTGCAGAAACTAGTGGCAGTCACTCATAGCTTCCTGCCACTTTTCATCAAACCGAGTGAAACATTTGTGCTAAAGTAGTGGCAGTCACTCATTGCTTCCTGCCACTTTTCATCAAACCGAGTGAAACATTTGTGCAGAAAGTAGTAGCAGTCACTCATAGCTTCCTGCCACTTTTCATCAAACCGAGTGAACCATTTGTGCAGAAAGTAGTGGCAGTCACTCATAGCTTCCTGTCACTTTTCATCAAACCGAGTGAAACATTTGACAGACAGTGGAAACGCTTCGACTAGGCCATAATACATACATCCCCACTCCCCACCTTCCACAAAGAATAACATGGATAAAAAGTTTTCGATGGAAATTCTTATGTCGTATGCCAGATGATCATACCAAAGACTCCAGACATCAATGACCGATCGTCTAATTTCGTACTTTAATGGTGCAGTAAGCAGTAAGATATTGGCACATTTTAATCATAAATTTCTACCATTTTGTTAGTGCCGGAGTTTTGTGTTGTTGTCTTTTTTCTGCTTTCCTTGGATGGATCAGTTTCATCAAGGATTTGGAAAGAAACAAGATAACACTGCACAATAGTATTGTACAATCATACTATTTCCAGCAATGATAGTTACAATTACCAAGAGAGCATGCTGCTACCGGGATGAAAAAGGCTCATTCAACATTTAACAAATACTACATATAAATTTTTTAGCCGAATGAAATATATGCTGAAACTATAAATTCGGTAAACAAGCTTGCATGTGTCCAGTTCAGACAGCTTGCTGCTCACTCACTGCGAATTTCCATGTCTGCATGCAGAGAATTGACACCAGCAAATTACTCAGTTAGCTGGAATTTTCCTTTCATATCTTCAGCTTCAATATTCAGACAAAAGCATATGCAGGATACCATTCCCTTCTCCAATAGCATGACACAGCACCATGGGCAACCCACAATCCACCTTTACGTCAGTATTTTCTCTGTTTCTCTTTTGTACTCAAAGCACAGTGCACATATGTGTTGACTTAATGGTTTTACCTCAGTTTCAATGGTTGTTTATAGCCTCTAGCTACGTCGCCTGATGATTGTGCGCGCAGAAATGTATTTGGCAGTTTCACAACTATAGCTGACTTTTGACTGTTTTTGTGGGCCTTAACCCTATCTCAGGCGGGGAGGGGTGCTTTTTGGCCCTCCTGTCAGATATCCTAAAATAACTTTTTTTTGGCAACGTTTTGGTACCTAAGCTTTACAGTACCCTCCCAGAATTTATTGATACGTATTCTGACCAAATTTGAAAAATTTTTGGTGGACGGGTCACGCGATTTAGGTCAATTTTCAAAAAAGGGTTGAGAATCCCAGAAAATTTAAAACCCAAGAAAAACCACATTAAACTTGTGGAATATTGTTTTAATGATAAAAATACAATGCAAAAGTATAAAACAAACCCAATAAAACAAATTTCAGCAAATTTGACCCAACTTTTGGGTTTTCACGAGCAAAATGTGATTTTAGGCATAGTCGGGCAAAACAAGGGCTGTTTTACACGTAGTTGCGCATGACGTCATATCTCAAGGAGCATGGGGAGAGAAACAATTCTACCTATTTTTTTGGAGTCTTTTAGAGTAAAGGAAACTCACTACCAAGTTTTAGCTTCACAGGTACTCTAGAATAGAAATTAGGACGGGGGGCCACCCTCCCCCCCCCCCGCTTCTCATAACTCCAAAAACCCCGCCTGAGATAGGGTTAAGACTTCAAATTGTACTCTTATTGGCTTGTTTCTAATCATGACTGCCTGTCCTTGATGTATTGATTTTATCGTTTTGATTAGGTAGTTGTTGATGAGCAGTATCGAAATTTTTGGCCACGGACCTGCTGTCCCAAAACTCTTTTTCGGGAACAAATTCCTTTAGTAAACATATCAATCATGTTCTCTGGAACAATTGGCCTACCAATTTTTACACGTTTGCAGGACTAGTTAAACGGGTTTATGGTGTGGCTGGACTGTACTACACTGTAACAAGTAACTCGCCAAAATAAATATAAAGCGCTTAACTATACAAAACCAAATTGTGTCAAAGTGAGATAATTTTCCCAACTAAGAAATCCGCTTTGCAATTAAATTTTTCTCCAAAAGGGGAATAATTTTCCCGTCGAAATCAGGAAAATATATCTCAAGAGGAGTATCATATTTCCCAATGGAGGAAACATTTTCACGATGCAAGAATATAATTTCATAGCGTGAGGACTACCTATGTTTGCTATGAAACCATGAAGAGGAAGAGCCTACATCTAGATACGAGTGAACAATCGGTATCTCTATTCAAACCAACCCTACTTGTACAAAATTCAAAAGAAATCAGTATGGCGCAAAGTACGGGGTTACCTGTGTAAACAGTTCCTGTAACGGATGAGCACTTTTGTTATTGTTAAAACGTTGTGTCAAGATCTAATCATTCTGCAAATGACGAGTGAAGCGTTGAAACTAGTCAATTAAAAATGTTTGCTCAAATTGTCTCCTTCATGTTTTTAAAATACGGATATTGATCATAATTCATAACCGCATCGTATCAGCAGCACAATCAGCCAAAACTGCAGATTGAAAAGACCACTTTTGAAGTACGATCTTCATTAGTAGCAATGGTGCACGTTCAACCAGAAAGAGAGGGTACAATCTTGGACAAAATATATTGGCACTTGGGTCGAACTCAAGCAAAGTCTAATTATTTCCTCTCCCTCCCCCGGATACAATGATGTAAAGATATCTTTCTGGCTTGCCGACTGTGTGCAGCATATTCTACCATGAAATCATCATTCTTCAGAGGGTGAAGGGGAGGGGAGGAGGGGGGGGGGAAGGGTTGAGTAAGAATGGCAAGGTAGCCAGTTTAATGCCAACGCACAAGTATTCTGGTAATGTGGCCAAATATTTTGTCTGTGATTGTAGATGTGTTAGAACTTTCAGGAAGGTGAATTGAAAAATTGCGAGGCACTGGTCTGCGCTAAGACCAAATTGATCAGTTTATCTATATTGTATCTGTTGGGAAACATGTTCAGTGCTTGGACGAGATACAGAAACTTTGTGCGCATGCAGCATGATTACTTAATAAAATCATTTGATAGACTTACCAACTCCACGAGTCATTTGCTAATAAAGATTTCAATACTTGTTGTGACTATGAATAACAGTAGGCACCTACTAGCCTTGCTCCAAATCTGCAGTCGAGTAGGGACTCTACCCTGGATGATGGAGAAATTTCAAACTGACTTCAGCATTATCCAGAGGAGAAATGACTTGATCATGTTCTGTTTAAGCAATAGCAAACGGCTGTTATTATAGATATGTTTCACATGCTGTTAGTGTTGTAACGTTCCCTGGCTAATGTTGCCTTGCAGATGGTATCCTTAGTCTAACAATTTATCATTTTTACGTGTATTTGTAAGAATCTTTTGGCTCACTTTTAGCTAAATTGTGAGGTAAATTCTGAGGTAACAAAATGCTTCACAAAAAACTTGTATGATAGTAATATCTCAAATGTAGCTCCTTCTTACGAACTCAATTTATTACATGGCGTATCCGCTCAGCAGTCGACAGGGTTATATTTGCTTGTTATGGTACAAACGCAAACAAGAGACATATTGAAAGAAAGTTCTGATTCGAATAAACAAGAAAAAAAGGAAAAATTTAAAACAATGCATCACCAAATATCCTCTAAGCAACGCTGACAACACTGCTCACTGTCGAAAACGTGACTATGCAAGTACATTAGATGATGTCCACCCACTGCGTCATCACTGATTTTCACCCACATATGCCAATTCTATATCTGCTTGCTAGCTGCCATCTAGCAAAGTGGTTAACTTACACCTAGTTAGTTACAGAGACTACTATACTATTTCTGTACACAATGGCATCATCCACGTAAATTCATAAATTCAGGCAAACATCAAGACACAAACTCACGAAACATACAGGTATACACATCACCAAAAGACACGCCGCCAGACACATCACCAGAGACACACACTCATATTTGTCTGATCTTAGTTGACTTCGCATAGATTACTATTATGTACATAAGTAATCACAAAAAAGGAGTTGCATTGAATTGCTCCAAAATGCAGCATTTCTTTACTGAGAAGATGTACCCCATCATCGCAAAAGTCAGTAACAGTTCTAGTAGAGTTATCCCTATAAATCATACCACAGCTGAATTTAAGGCAATGTTCACTACGTTCATCTTTGCCATAATAAGACAATCCAAGACCAGATGGAAATACAGGATTATCCCAGCATGATTCATATAGAGTACTAAATTACAACAATTCTGCAAATATTTTACTCCGTATTTTTGTTGGTTTTCATTTCGTTGCTCTCTATGTGAAAAACAACTGCATCAGGAGGATCTTCGGCTGATGTCATGATGGCATGGCGAAGTAAGCTTTTGACTGTAGTTCGAGAAAATAATGCAAAGTATGCCCAGCCTGCCTTGAGGTAATATTTGAATTATCATGGTGTATATCTTTTTTAATGCTGTTTCTGAGGATACGAGCTGTTTCATGGAGGGGTTCTCATGAATCTTCGCTGACTTCCAAATGTTTTACTCGAAGATTCTCTGATATTCTATGATAACACCTTTTTCAATGCTTTTGGCATTGTTGCCAACATATCCAACTTTACTGCTGCAGATATCTTGGTAACGAATCGCTTGACTTGAACCATCCACTAAAAAAGAGCATAGTGACCAGTTCATTTTGCATTTGTGTTGTAGAAGTCATGCAGAGAGGTTTTCATCCTGCTGGTTTAGCAATCCTAGGTAATAGAAAAATGTTAACCTTAATAGTGCAGATTTTACTCACGACAAGAAAACATAAATTTTTCCGTGGCTCTTATCTGTCCGTGATTGGTACATTACCACATATCTTTATTTTAAAGTTTGGGGTGGCTGTTCATAAGTAAAAACATATCCGACCTCTACTAGGTTCTGGTAGAACAAGGGCTGAATATCCGTTGCTAGCAAGAGACGACAAGGTTTCACAACAATATACAAGTAACTTGTTGTTGGACTCAAATTTGAACTCTCACAGCAACAAGTTCAAGACCACCCCATTGCGTGGTGTTTCTATCAATATCATCTATATTTTACTAACTTTATTCATTCACTTGGCATGCATGTCACAAAACAGCTACGATGTGCAAATCGTATCTTGCTTTTAGCCCTTGTCATACGGTTGGACAATATGCCTCCGGATCTATCCTCTCATGTGCCTCTACCCTGCTTAGTGCGTAGTAAGCTACACTTTACAATATGGCTTTCAGACAATGCATGTATATCTGTCAGTAGGAGAATACTTTTAAATAAAGAGATTTGCGGGATTATATTGTCCTATAAATCCATGCTTCGCTTACGTTGCTATGCTGGAGCTCAGAAAGCATGCTTAAGATGGTCATGTTAATACAATAAGTAATAATTGTGACATGTCACCAACAGTATCACCTTAGCAGCAATAGAACTGACGGGAGAGAATTAACTTAGAAATATTTTCAGGTGATAAGCTTCGAACATATACCTAATCTGAGTTATCCCGACTCATAAGAAGACGATACTGTCAGATTCAGTTCATCAGAAGACGATACCGTCAGATTCAAAAGTAAGTCCAGGTGAGAGGCGTTTTTTATTAATTGCAAAAATGAAATGAAATCACCCTGAAAAATATTTTTCTGATTTGACTCCTCAGAGTGTAGCCTTTCGGTGCTTTCATAGAAATAAATACTATTGTGTTGAGAAAATCAGTCTTGCAGGTGTATCCGCTGACATTATTGAGAACTGAATACAAGTGGCGCTATTCAAACTTGCAGCGTTTCATCTTCTAGAACTGGCCCAATAACGGATCTCCTATCACCGATGTTATCATTAGCGCTTATATGCTGTTGAGCCTTTAGCTTATTTAACCCTATATCTACTGGGCTTTTAGGATCTCCTCAACTCTGGGGGGGGGGGCTCCATAATTTCTAAACTACTATAGATATGGTAATGGAACTTTCCATGGGCATAGAGCATTTATAGGTAAAGAATTTGGTATATTTGAAAATTGCTGACGTCATTAATTATTCATGACGTCATCGATTAAATTATATGGATGGTTATTTTCGGCGAAAAATAGTAATTTTTCAAGAATTGGCCCAAAATTCTGGAGAATCTCAAAATCCCCCCCTCCCCCCAGTAGATTTAGGGTTAAGGAAATGTGAGACTGAACAGCTTTCAGGCACAAGTAGAGCTCTTTTGGTGGGTAAATAAGGAAAAGAATAGGAAGGTTAACGTCACGAATGAAATTTTAGTACATGACATAGCACATCAAAACTTTAATTGTTATATTGGAGATATCGAGCCTCAAAGTTTGGTAGCTACCATCTTGATTTTGACCATGCCATCAGTGTACCGTTGGTAAGCATCAGCATTTCCTTAGTAACCCATTACCTATGTTTGCATTGAATGTTTTCTCGAACAGATCTTTGACATATTATCCAGCTGTATGATAAAATGATAGAAAAACTACTCTAAGGCAATTCAATATTGAGTTTTTTGGGAACTAAGTTTGAATAATTGGAGTGGTACAGAAATGAAATCACGCGTAATTAAAAGCAAGATGGTAGCTACGGAGTTTTGGTGCTCTGTATCTCCAAAACTACACAAGCTTTTGCCATAAAATAAGAACTCTATCCGCTGCTAAAATTTCATTTTCAATGCAGTCACCCCTTAGGTTATGAGTGTGACAGTGACACACTCCTATGCTAAGTTAGGTAAACTAAGTTAGGTGATCGGAGAAACTGACTAAAACCTTGTTAAGCAGTCTTACTTTGCACTGTGACTCAGGGCACTCCATTAGCAATTGGCTTAGTGTGCGTGCCACAGTGAGAATATTAGGTTATCGTGCTTTTTAGACAATCCTGACCCGCTGTCACACTCACCTATTAGAAGGGACGCAACTTAGATAAATTGCCTTGTCACAGTGCTTTACAAGTTAGGCAATCCAGTAGCTATGCTGGCCACCACCGTGACAAGGGCTAATTTGTTACAAAAAGATCCATTTGTTAGGTGTAGTACATTATGTGTTGCCTGCAGCAAAGTGGAATGTATTCCTTGCTTTCTATCAAAATCCGGGTTCTTTATGTGCACCACGCCCATTTTTCAAGATTTGTCTGTTATCTCTTTCCAGTACGATGGCAGCGTACCAAAGCGATGCTTAATCGGTAGATTGTGATTTCAAAGTTATGGGGACATGTAGGGTACCGATGGGTAAGAAAGTTGGCTGCATAATACAAAAAGTCTAATATGTAACGACCACGACTATTGTCAAGTTGCTATTCGCTAAATTGAAATTGGAATAAACATAAGTTAGTTTTTTAGTGAACCTGGCCGATGCAAATAATAAATAGCCTAAGTCATGTTCCTCTTGATACAATTGTGGACGTTGAACTTTACGAGCTATATGTTCTATGCTATGATGCTCTAAGTACATATTACTGCAGAGGCTAACTTTTAATTTTTTATTGCTTGCAGACCAAATTTTAAATTTAGTAGTTCCTATGTTCTGCCGTACAGAATTAGACTGAATCTTGTCCACACAAAAACTGAAGAGCTCGAAGTGTTACCGGTTATAACACGGACAATGTGACGAGTGGTACCTTATACACGTTAGCTTCAACAGAATTATTGTATTCAACGTATTCCGGATGACTAAACTATGTTACGGTACAGCAAGAAAAAAGATTGTTGCTGTTAGCAACATCGAATCGTTTTGCATGTAATCTTCTAACAATGCACCAATTGTACTTGATTTTCCCGAGCGAAATAATGTACTTTGTCATAATATTCAGAGTTTAAATAAGACAAAGGTCAGTACTTGAGATAAAAGGACAGGAAATACATCTTTTTATTGCAAGTCATGTATGTACGCTGATCCTGTTATATATGCATATTGTTACGTACTCGAAGAGGATTATAGAATCATGGTCAACTTGTCATTGAGTTGGTAGTGTGGCCTCTACCACCATAACATCCACTATTTCTAATATCACTGATGTTCTTACTCTGCAGCAACACTAACAGTGCTCGTCAAGTGTAGTCATGATTCATGCAGTGGTTGCAACAGTACCAAAAGATTTAGCAGGTATCTGGTGGTGTCGGCCCTACCACCATAATATCCACTATTCTCTAGCATCAATGATTGTCTTACTCGATAGTAACACAAACGGTAGCACTCACAAAAGAAGATGCGGCTCTTCATTTAACTAATCGCACTTCTTGAAACAAAGTTACTCACGACTATAAACATGTTCGGTATTTGAACTTACCTTAAGGGGATAAATTTTGCGGTGGACTTATTTTTGCGAGTCCAATTTTTGGGGCGTTTGGCGTGGATTTATTTTTTCAAATCAGAGATTTGTAGAGAAATTGCGTGGAAGTAATTTAGCGAATGAACATCAACGAAAGAAATAGAGGAGGTTATGCACATAGAGTGAAAGAACGAGTCGGGGGAAATTGTTATCGGTGAACGATCGAAAAATTAGTTGTACTTGCTTTTGGTCAGCTTATGGCATCATTTTGATAAATTTTTCGATGATTTAATTTTGTGAATTTAGCAACAATTTGCAAAACTCGCCAATATTAATCCCCCCCCCACAAAAAAAAAGGGTAAGATATACTGATTCGCGGAGCATTTTGATTTACGTCCATGAAGTTGTACGGTAAATCGCTAAAGAATATTCTTTTGAAAATGATGTCAAGGTATTCTTCTTAGAAATGAATCTCCCGAAATCAAAGTGGCTATTATGTAGGACTTACAAGCCTTCTCCACAACTTCTTAGATACTACGGAGATCAAATACTTGGTGCATTAGATTTGTATACGTCCACGTATGAGTGTTTTCTCTTATTAGGCAATTTTAGTAGAAAGACGACTAATTCTACTTTAACCGTCATAAAGTTTCTGTCTAAAAAACTAAGATAATCTAATTTATCGAAAAAAAAAACAGAAAAAAGAAGAAATGAACTAGAGGCTCAAAATTTTTGTTCACATCATGAAACATTGAATTAGGCTCTGCCTCCCATCTTTTCTAAAATTTAACATGTACAGAGGCTAACGTGTTATAAGGCTACGTTGAAAATACCTTTTCATATCAAGTGTGAAAAAAATTAAAGCTTTACATTGTCAGGACTGACGTCGAGATGAAGATAGAAGAAGATCGAGGAAAATAGAAGCCTATCCGAAGATAGAAGTCAGGAAACTCATAGCTCTCTCAAACCCACGAATCGTTGGCATTGAGTAAATAAGATACTTGTAAAAGTTAAGAGTTAAGAAAAGTCGAGAGCTTTTGTCAATGAGTATCAAGTTGCAACTTTCTCCAATAGTTTAATGAGAAATATAACGTTTTCTGGAGACACTCATGCTCTGCAATGTGTTTTCTTCCTTTAGCATGACTAATATTCAGCTGCGAAGTTCGATGGTAACCTTCCTACTACTCATTCAAGATGTGCACTTACGTAAGTCATAGAAATTCTCTTTGAGATTTTTTTTTTTTTTTTTTTTTTTTTTTTTTGCAGCAGCAGCAGCAGCATCTCATGACGCTGTACTAGTAATACAAGCTTTTCCAATCTTAAATGGTTCCGCAAATTACGCACCTGTTTGCCGCGGAACAGAAAAATATCGACCAAATCAAACGGCGCCATAAGAGCACTGACCATGAACAATTTGCACGCACTATTTCATCATTTCAACGATTTTGTTGCGCTGAATGTCGTCAGAAAGTCACGCTAATAAATAGAATGACATGCTCTGATGAAAGTAGAGCTGGTGAAGAGAATAGTGTGCACAAACAGAGCGCACGAGCGGGTCTAGTGGGTATATCGGAGAACGGATATGTGTGAAGGAAAGAGAGAAGAGTGGTGAAAAAGCCGCTGTTCAGACGAGAACGATGGGGTTTTGGGCTGGCAATAACCGGGAATCAATGCGTGAAAAAGCATTGAATAATGAAGCATCCAGCCTGAAAAAGTAAGCAAGAGTGACCTGGAGAAAGTAAGATTTATACACCTCGAAAAGCCTCTTAGTTTTGCTTAGTTTGTTTTCATGTTGTTATGGGATTGACATTATGTCTTGAGCTAAAGATTTGGCAGTAGAAATATACTTACGAAATTGAATAAAAAGATGTTTTGTTCACGATTTTCGGCTAACGGCACAAGTAGCAAGGAATGCTGTGCGAAATTTTTTTGTTGATGTAACACAGATTTCAAAAAGACAGATGAAAAAACTTTTTCTTAAAAATGGCAAATATTACATAGCAGTGCGATGATTGTACAATATAGAAGAAATACAATATAGATGCGGACAAATCGACAAGTCATGATAAATCGCACACTATCGCAGTGGACTAACTACTGCAATAATAGGATTTGCGTGGACGGTCAGCGGTAACGTGTAATCTGCAATCTGTATTTGCATATTGTCCTTATCAGAGAGTTTGCGATATAATAGTTACTTTGAACTCTGCGAATGCGCCTTTTAGTAGTTGTAAACCGTGCATACAAACAAACCATTTTAGCGCGTAAGGCGTCTTAATCTGATAGACAGGTTAACTGGTAATCAATGCACGCCAAATGCAAAGTACAAGCCCAGTTCAAATGGATTGGCAAGCATGCTCATTTTCGCCATGTTCTGTACAAGTAAATGTAGGTCGACAAGCATAGCCTGCTCACAGCCTCTGCTCAAACCACGTTCTCTCAGAGTCTGCTTACTTTGGCGCGAATCTCCGTTTTCCAAATTAGCAAACTTGTTAATTATTGGCGGTTAGTGGTTGCAACAGATCCATCTTTGGACGGGTGCATTATGAGTCATTATTGTCCGGTCTAGGTTCAGAAACAAAGTAAAGTAAGTAAATTTTCTCACCGAGAGTCCACTTTTCCAATTATCTAC
>JAOBRC010419679.1:0-12235 GCA_027575255.1 Scolionema suvaense
GGCATTACGGTATTTGTTCATTCTAGTTTATTCTATGCGATGAATTTTCAATAGCTACAGCATTTGGAGTGTATCTTTGTTTCCCATCGATCTAAATGAGTCACCCCCAAACACACACACATCAAAAATGCAATGTTTGCTTGCTTACCAGCTCATGCAAATTTCTCACGAAACGATCATTGAAAGGGCTGAACAGGAGACATGGACGCGTAGGCCTCTTCAGCATGCCACACACACGCACACACTTTCATATCTGCTTCGCAGGCTCTGTCGAGTAAAGGTATGCACGTGCATTTATCATATATCAAAAAATATCCTGGATATGCACAAATGGCATTAAGATTGCAACTTGTAACTCGTGAACTAAAAAGTAACTAGTGAATTAAAAAGTAACTCGTGAATTAGATTCGAAGAGTAGCTCGTAACTCGTGAAATAAAAGTGCTACACATGAATTAATTTCAGAAACTGTTTAGTAAGTCATGAAATAAAGTGTTACTCGTAAATTAGATTTAGAAAGTAACTCGTAACTCGTGAATTAAATTCTAGCTCGTTACTGGCAACTTGAAACTTGTGTTTTAGTAGATCACGGTTAAAAAGGATCATTTTTTAATTGTATGAGAGGTTTCATTTTGCTAATTTTATTTTACTTATTAACGAGCACTTGCGTCCTTGTCGACTTTCTTCACAAGTAAAATTAACCCTAGTTGCTGTGGTGGTGGGGGGGGGGGGCGAATTTGCCCTCCCATCTAGTGATTTTTTGCGAATAGCTTCAGAACGCCTCACTCTGGAGTAATGAAACTTAGGGGCTTTTAATATTTTTTATGACTCATTTGCATCGCAAATTTCAGCTCCGTAGATTAAGTGGTTCATAAGATATCAGAGTTTTCTGATATGCGATTGGAGCCCAAAATTAACAATTTTGAGGCAGATTTATAGAAAAAAGCTGTCTTTCTGCAATAATTAGAAAAGTTGGGTCTAAATACAAGACTTCACATTCTAAGTAGGTTATCTACAGTATTTATAACTTTTTAGATCAATCAGAATAAATTTGTAAGGACTTTGAAATTTTGTATAATTAATGAGCGAAATTCCCAATTGACGGTAATTATGCTGACGTCAGCATTAATTATGCATTAATTATCTACAAATCTGTGCATATTTTAAAACTTCAATAGTTGCCCCATTAGTACATGCTATTGGTTTGGGTGTGGCTGCTGTGGCTTTTGAGAAAAGTAGCTTTTTTGCCCGCCCCCACACTAACTAGGGTGTCCCTTGACCCCATAGCAACTAGGGTTAAGGGCCACTGTTTGCTGTCCCTGGCGGCTAAATTGTCAGATAAGCCAGCCTAGGAGATGTGAAAATAATAAATAGCCGGTTGCTTTTATTCCCTATCGATGCTACTCTATGGTGCTTAACAGAAAAGGGGACCCTTTTTAGTTTTTTGGTTTTTCAACTCCCCCTTCTCCCTCCCCCGTTTATTGATATTTCGCATCCCTCATTTATTTCTGCCGCATGAGTCAAATTTCAGGGTTCTTCAGGTTCTTCGAATATACTCATTCTTTGTATTTGGAAGCTTTTTTTGTGAAACAAGTGTTCATATACAGATTATCTTGATATGGTATTTTTCCAACACCGGCCATTTTCTTGGACCCTAAAAAGCATTCATGCAAAGACTTTCAAGATTTTCAAGATTTACCTCCCCCTCCCCCCGCTTATTAATTTTTGTAAAATGTCCGAGCCCCCTACCATTACGACCTCCTTAACTATTAAGAACCTAATAGTTGCTCACGAATGTGTCAAAATTCCCAGGTTTCTTTCCACCCTATTAGGCACAGTGGGAGAGGGGTCGAACCCCCTCTTTCAAGTTTTTACTTCAAATATCTCAAGAACTGCAAACCCTGCCATTAGGAAAGATTATGACTTTTAGTTTTTATCTATAAGACATGTTTTACTGGCATTAATCGTATTAGCCATTTTGTTCGGATAGGGTGGATTACAGTTACTGAAGGTGTAAGAAGAAATCCCGATTTCAGGATTCTACGAACTTTTTATTCCGACATTCCATAACACTTGACTGATGCATCAGAGAAGTTGTCAGAAATACAATGCAACCATTTTACTGTACAATTTAGTATTGTAAAGCCTACCCTTCTCCAGTTAAATTTTTTTTTACATGGCCTGGAAGTGAAGCGATGTATTTTCATAAATTTTGTAATTTATAATGGAAACAACAAAGTACTGTCAGTTTGCGTACCTGCTTCAAGTTTTTCAAGAAGTAAAACATTGAGAAGAGATACATAGATATAATCTTGCCTAGGCTTACAGACTGCATGATGTCCACGTCAAGTTCTAGAAGGTGGAGGTGTGTGTGAAGCAAGCATACATTGCATTTTTTATGTGTCTACGGGGGAGAACAGGAGGGAGAACATTGATCACCTAAAGCAAAACAGGAGTCGAAAATAGTCTGTGGCGAATAAGCTTGAGCTTCTGTTGTTAACATTGTGCGTTCTTACCCACGCATTTTGAATTATTCGGTCAATTTTGAATGGATAAAAAACATGCAACTCTACCCTAATGCATTCCACGATAAAGAAAAGCTTGAATTTGGAATGGCTAAACCTACAATTTGGTGTTAAATATTTTTGAGCTAGCAATAATTTTATGTCTGCGCCTTATTTTGCTTTCCGTTGGTCTAAAATGTAAGGCTAGTACTAGTGTTTTCTGTCCATTTTAAACTTCATGGTTTTTAAAACGTATGGCTATTATTAATGGTTTGTTTTGATTGATAGGACCATGGTTCTGAATATTTCTTTCTGAAGTTTAGAAGTGATGAATATAAGGTCATTGTCTACCAATATAACACTACCTCACATAATTTTACTTCACTTAGCAGATTCATGTAGATAATCGTTGAGAATTTCATGACCGCTCTGCAAAAATGTTAAGCATAAGTGACATCAGCTATAGTTTCTTTTGTAGATGACCTTTCAAGAAATATACGTATCCGACGAAATGAATCTCTAGACAAACAGAGGTCATTCGGTAAGTTTTTCTCAAGCTGGCTAGTGAAGATTTGAAATACATGTTTTTTTTCTATTGGAACAAAGTTTATAAGAACGTAAGGCATCAAAACACCAAAATCTTCATTAAAAGTTAAGTGTCTGAGTTTACTAAGGTAAAACATGGAGGCTTGCCCTTGAAAAGCGTGCACACTGCTTTGTTGCTGTTCTTCATGCTGCCATCTTGTTTGTTTACCTACAGGTGTAGGTTCTTGTGTTCCGTCTTGGGATCTGATGACGCCACGCATGCTATTATGGAGATGCGTTGTGTTTTGGGGTCCCATACTGGGGGAATACACAGCAGGGTATTAAACAGTGGTTTAGTATTGTGGAGTCCTAGCAGATACTACTCATGAATAAAACATTAAGCTGAACAATGAAAAGCTCATTTGCAGCATGAGATCGAGAATTCTGTTAATACAATGGGCATCACTGGGCAGAGCATGTACACTTTTTTTCCATGTTCACGTTCAAGTTATGACCGCAGTAATCTTACCAAAAAGCGTTTCATCAGAGTATCCTTCAGCTCATTTTTCAAACCAATCTACTGATTAGCAAACCTCCAGCCTGATATTTTTCTTAAGTTGCTATTAAATTTTGGAGGATTGGAGAGTTTGTTTCCTTACTAAAAACATTCGTTAGAAAGGAAAAAAATTCAGTAATGTGCAAGAGCTTGTTTCAAAATACAGAATTTTACATGTTTTAATTGTGACCTATTTCCTCGGTGGTCCGAGATTTTATTCAATATGCTCATCTTTAGTAAAAAATTGAGAAGCATTATCAATTGATGGCTACTACGTTAATTACCAAGCATGTCGGACGTTTTCAATTGTGGAGAAAAGCTGATCCAAAATAGAAAATGTCCAAAATTTTACGTAACGCGAAATTTCAAGGGTCCCAACTTTTTCAAGACCATAATTATTTTCTTGCATTGTTTTGTAGATTGAGGTAAATTTCTGTCATAAAGAGCATGTCTCTCTTTCAGTACTTTCGACAGGTATGCAAACAATATATTTAAACATCGGAAAAACAACTTGTTCTAACTTTTCAATGCTCTTCATTCAAAGCAAAGTTAATAGAAACCACCCTATTAACCTTTCTTAGAGCTTAGGATTTCAACCCCTGAATATGGGCTTCAGAATTGTTTGATAGGTTTGATCAAACGTTTCCAAGAAAAGTGCTGTTGTAATGCATTTTTTACCACTATCTGTTTCTCATGGTCAAAAAAAAGATATTATAATCTCATGTTGCATTAAGTTGCTAACAAGTGACGATAAAACTTCGCTTCCACTCCCCCCCCCCCCTAGTCTAAGATTTTTTACTGCGAAAAAACGGCTAAAGCTGTTGCCGCAAATTTTTTCAAGAATTTACTTACGCATCTTTTGGTGCAAATTTCGTCGTCATACCTATAACAGGGGGGTGTCATGTGGCCATGTTCTGACAGGGGTTTTGTCATTTTTGATCAAATTTTCGTTTTTTTTGGCTCATGGCATAATTTCATGTCTGTTCATCCGTTTTCAACGATTTGGGGCATAAATGATAGCTTTCAATGAGCTCTTTCAGAAAATGTCTAATTTGAAAAAAATCATGCAGCAGGGGGTTCAAAAATGGGGGCAATGTCCGAATTTTTCCCAAATTTTGGGACTCATAAAAATCCAAATTTCGTAAGATATGATGTTTTCTTACTTGCGCTGCCAATAAAATCCAACGTTTCCAGCCTTAATACTTCACTTTCTTTTAGAAATTCTCATTGCCAAGCGTTTTCCGCCAAATTAAAATTTGTTTTATTGGTTCCTATGGAAAACCGTATTGCCGGTCTGTAAATTTCAAATGCGTGTAATTTGCAGACCAGACCACCTGTGGACTTAAAATTTGGACCTTCTCCCTCATTTATGAGCAAGAATAAGTGGTTCAAATTTCATAGCTATAGTGGAAGTTGGTTTTCCGAGGGGAGGGGGGGTGGGGGGGGTGGAACCACCCTTCTTGTTATGTTGGAGTAGTCAAAAAGGCATGTTATATTAACCGTTAAGAAAGTATGCTTAACTGACTCCCATGACGTCCCAGAAATTCCCTTAGCTCTTAAACTATACCAAAGTAAAGTTCAATTCTTACATATGCAGCTCCTATTTGAAGCCCATCACCTACGTAAGTTAGGTAATGCTAAGGTGCTCATAAAGTGTCCATATGCTACGACTTGGAACAAACATCAACTGATTTATATGTCATAAATCACTGCATTGGTGCTGGGGTGAACACCATCTTCCAAAGTAAAATAGACTTTCTTGCTAGTAAAGAAGCTCAACCCACCTTTTCACCATCAATCATGGAAACAAACTCGTAAAGAAGCTCAACCCACCTTTTCACCATCAACCATGGAAACAAACTCGTAAAGAAGCTCAACCCACCTTTTCACCATCAATCATGGAAACAAACTCGTAGGAAACCCCTGTTCTGGAAGCAGAACAACTAAGATTCATCAAAGAGTCTCTTCGGCATCTGGTATTGCTGTACACTTTGAAGTAGCGCTCCCAGTCTATGTGTTTGCCTAAAAAATTAAGAACAATTTAAGAACAAGCCTCAGCTCCATTGTATTGGTTCCTGTCAAGGAGTCTAGCAGTTTTTGTATCAGCAGCTGAGCAAAGCCAAGACTCAAATTCAGGAATATTCAGCCAGTTTTGTTGGACTAAGTCACGTCATATTCTATTGGCACTTTCGCAAGCCAAGCTTTATTTGACTGTTATGGAATTTACTGATACTTATTCTGACCAAATATTACACATTTTGTGTGAAGGGGTACGTGATTTCGGCAAATTTTTAAATACGGGTTAAAAAATTCCTGAAAATTGAGAATTCAAAAAAATCCAAATTTTTCCGGTGGAATATTGTTTTAATCGTTAAAATACAATGCAAAAAATTACAACAGAATCAATGAAACACATATCATCAAATTTGACCCAATGTTTGGGTTTTCATAGGCAAAAATATGATTTTTTTTGGCAAATTCAGGCAAAACACGGGTTGTTTTAAACAAGTTTACTTTTGACACCTTATCTCAAAGAGCCTGGGATAAGAAACAATTCTACCTGCTTTTTTGAAGCCGTCCAGGGTAAAAGGAACTCATTACCAAGTTTTAGCTTCATAATTGGTCTTGACCAGAACTTACGATGGGGGAGAAAAATCCCCCCCCCCCTCCCGCGTTTTTGAACCTCAAAGAAGGCTGCCTCAGATAGCGTTAAATGGACATTAATATGTACACAACTTTAATTTTTGTGACGCTAATTCATCCCAGGTTAGAAATATATCTACCTCATATGTAGTATTGCAGGTCATGTGATCACTTGTATTAGAGAGGAAGTAATACTTAAGAACATGAATAATTCCTCACACAGCATCCAGCACGACTGATATAAAGATTCCCAAAATTGCCCCTTTAAAGGTACCCGGCAAGCAACAGTGCATTCATACTGAATTTTTCTTAATTTAAGCAACTTTAAAAAAATTTTGATGTGAAGAAGGGAATTAAAGTCGTGTTTGGTGATTTTTTACGCCCTTCCTATTTTTTGACCTGGTGGACTTAGACGTTAATTAATGTATTTGCATACGTACTGGTTTAGACGTTAGTAGCAACCAATGTTATGTTCATGGTCGTTACATACAATCCGCCGTAAATTTCATGTAATATATTACATTGATTAACCCTATTTTGCATGGGGGGTAAAAATTAGCCCCCCAAAAGTTTTTTTTTAAATATCGAAAGATTGAGGCAGGCCGAAGGCCTGCTGCTTATGCTCTGTGAACCAAATTTATCAATGCACATTGTGACCAAATTTCATGCGTATAGCTTGCTTACTTCCGGAGATATTCGAATTTTGTGAGAGCCGATTGAAGCAATCTTGCAATTTCCCTATTACAAGTTATAATGGGAAAATAGTGCCCTTTAGAAGTAGCTATGCTGTACATAAACTATTTGCTCTCAAGTTACCACACATTGTGTTCTAAAAAGTAATATGCTTATGCTTTCTAACAATGGCTGAACCAACTTCTGGCGTTGTGTGGTTCAGATTTTATCGCCGAGAGAAATTTGGCTAACTTTTTGGCAATTTTTGCTGATTTTTGGGAAAAAGTGCTGACGTCAGCAAAAATTGTGCTGACCTGGCAGTTCAAACGAATGGTTTTTAGAAACTACTTGTTGGTTTCAATGCCATAGCTATATTAGTTCGCCTTTTAGGGTGAGGGGGTAGTTTTTACCCCCCCATGCAACCAACGTACATAAAAAAGCCCATGCACAATAGGGTTAATTAATTACTTAATATATATTATATATTTTCAATGAACTCACAGAACTCTTCACTTCTGTGATCAGAGTTTCAGGAGTCCGAAAAAACGCTTTTAGAGAATTGGGAAAAACGATTTCCTTGAACGTTCCTGGTTTTCCCTGAATTTTCTGAAAACCATGTTTTCGGACGCCTGGAGCTCAGCATAGTTACTTGAAAATGATATAAAATGGCACAGTCGAATATAAGATGGCAGCTACCGTTGAATGTAAATTGGTACAGTTAATATGAAATGGCACCATCGAATATGAAATAGTTCCGTTGAATAAATAACGACACTGTTGAATTCAAAACAGTGGTGTTGAATATGAAAAAGTACCATTGAACATCGAATAGTTGTGTTGAATGAAAAATGACACCGTTGAATATAAAATGGTACTATCGTATAATATTGCAACATATACGCTGTCATAATGGACTGTGGTTATGATTTGTTCTTTCTAGCGCTGGTACTGGCCAATCGGCAGTTTTTTTAATGCTGTCAAAGTCCTACTCATGCTTTTCTTGGAAACATCAGATATTCTAGGGAGAATAGCCAGGAAGTTGCTATGTTGCCTTGGCAACTGCTTTAATCCGATCAAATTTCAATCAAAATCACGTGACCGGTTTGTTTTCGTGAACGCTGCTCTTACCGACAGCCATGCTTGCTGAGAGATACGTGCCGCGTACGGGCTGATAACAAATACAGTAACCGTTGATGCAGAGTAGATATGAAAGTAGTTATTATATTGATGGAATGCTCAAGATGTTACACATCTCTGAATGAATCATTAAGAAAGCGATGACAAAATACAGCGGCACTGTAAAAAGCTGACAACTTGTCCTGACGAGGTGGCGTTTCTCTAATTTTGATCCAAATACTTGCAGAAATGATGATGTCAGCAGTGACAAGTGGCCAATATGACCATATCTTTTTTGCTAACTCATGTGCGGATGAACTCCATGAAGTGTCACCAAAAACTAGTCTTCATCCAGAAATAGTTCCAGCAATTCTAGAAAATTTAGGAAGGGAGGGCCCGTTACTAGGAATTTAATTTTCGCAAGAACTGCCATTCATGAAGTACTTGAATGGATATATTGTACGAGACTTTTCACCAATAAAGTTATTAAGATGGCTTCCTTTAGTTATGATGAAACATCTTTACCAAGATTTTAACTAAGTATGCCTATTTCACTGCTATTTTCAAATAAAGAGTAACAACAATACTTGCTGAATAGTCAGTCATTTATACCCAACAAAGCCACTATTTTTGATCGTGAAGACATGATGCTCAAATGGTCTCCTGCAAGCACTCTAAATGGGGAGAATTTCATCTACAATGGTGGACAAAAAAGATGAGAAAAAATCAACTGACTCTATTGAGCTCCCTTCTCCCCTTGATCAATGTTGTTTGGCTGTGACAGCCTTTATTTTCAACGTTGATACTGGGAGGAAGGGGAGTTGACATACCCTCTTGATTTTTCTCATCTATTTTTATCCACGATTGTAGTTCTGTTCTGCCTCAGCTTCATGTACGCTGAACGTGTGGTGATGGGTGACTACGCTCCCACTGGAAAAGGCGAACAAGTATTGCTAGGACACTAAAACGTTGATTGGTCATAGTCAGCAATGTGTGTATTATGGTTTTCCTACAGCATGGGTAGTTTAAAAGGGTACTATTTCTATAGGGAATAGCTACGATGTGAATTGATAAATTTGATTTGCTGAGCGCTTTCGACCTGGCTAATTTTTTTGTCTCAACGGTAAACGTAACCGGGACGAAAATGGCAGCAACTATTACTGCAAAGTTTTGCAAGTGTGAATTAAATTTTTTTCCAATCTTTTCGTCCAAATTTGATCGTTGTGCCTATAGCAGGAGGGTGGGGGGTTGTCGCGTGGCCATTTTCTGAATGGGGTTAGCGTCATTTTTTCATGAATTTACGGTTATTTTGGCTCTTATTTCATTTCTCTTCAACAGTTCTCAATGATTTTGGACTTAAATGACTTCAATGAGCTCTTTCAGAAAATGTCTAATTAGAGTATATTTCATGTAGCAGGGAGTCCAAAACGTTGAGTCCAAGTCCAAATTTTCCCCATTTTACGGGACTTATAAAAATCCATGTTTTGGAAGAAAAAATTATTTTTTATTAGCGTTGGCATTTAAACGCAACGTTTCCAGCCAGCCAATGTTTACATCATTTTCTGCCGGAAACTCCTAGTGCCAAGCTTTTTTCGCTAAATTAAAACATTTTATACCGGCTCTTATGGAAAACTGTACTGCCGGTCTGCAAATTTCAAATGCATGTAATTTGCAGACCAGACAACCTATGGTACCAAAACTTGAAACTTTTTTCTCATTTATAGGCAAGAATAAGGGGTCACAATTTCAAGGTCATACCTGTAGTGAAAATTGATTTTCCGACGGGCAGGTAGCTCCAACCGCCTTTGCTATGTTGGAGTAGTCAAAAATGGCATGTTTTCTTAAGGATACTGTTAACCCTCGGAGGGCATTTTTTCCTTGAGCCTGTTATTAACTTTAGACAAGGCTCTATAACATCATAGAGATAAATACATGAACATTATACACCTGGTACATTCCTATGATTTCAGACTAATATAGCCACCTGTTCCCGGTAAACAAAGAAAACAATTGGAAAACTAACTATACTTCTTCCCATGTTTAATATTTTCTCACAGCACTTGTCTCATACGTACTTAAGCTTTCTGTGAATGGAATCTTGAAATTATTAAATTCCTGAGTGCTCACATATATCATTTTGAGATCCCGTATACTGACAATTTTTGTCTTGAGAGATTGGATAATCTATTTGTATATATTTTTGCACTATACAATCAGAAATAACATCACTCAGAACATGATAGATAATCTTTTGGACTTTCAGCCAAGAACAGTCTTTTTCAAAATGTTTTGTTTGGTCATAAAGTCGAGAAGGTGTACAATTTATCATACTTCCGCACGCGCTTTCTTTGAAAATATTTTTTCGGTCATAAAGTCGAGAAGGTGTACAATATCATACCCCCGCATGCGCTTTTCGTTCTCAGTAACCTTGTAGATTCTCTCTTTCGAGAGATCTTGGTAACGTTTCAGCCAGTAATTTGCCACTGCGCGCCAAGTTGTGACTTGCAAAATAATCAGATTGCTACATACTATCTACAATAAATACTGCTGCCTTCCACCACTGAAAGGCGAACGAGTATAGCTACAAAACTTTGCATAGACATGTCTACCAACGTGTAGGTTCTAAATACCATTGTTTGAATTGCCAGGTTTGCAAAATTTTTGCTGACGTCAGCAATTCCTTTTTTGAAAAAGGGCCAAAATTTCAATTGAACGTCTCTCGTCAATAAAGTACACCAAACGCTAGAAGTTTCAGGGTTTCTTTTATAATATTTGAATATTTTAAGAGAAGTTCATTCTTATTGTCGAAAGTGTTGGTTTGAAATTTCTGCTCAATATTGTATGCTAAGACGGTCATATCTCTTTTTGTTGATCTCTTGTTTCTTTTTTTTTTCAAAACTCTTTTTTGGTTTGATCATGGCTGTCAATGACCAAACACACCATACCGTACCTGAAGAAAACAAATAAAAGAAACCGCTTGTTAGAGTTGACGTGATACTGTTCAACTTTTATATTTCATTTACTCCTTTTTGACACCCTTTCTTCAGTGGTTAGAAATCAAGAACATGTGGTACATAAAAGTACTATCTCACGAATTCACAAAAGAGCAACGTTTTACACCCTTTCTTCAGTGGTGAGTCCAAACCTCGAAAAAACTCTGTGTTGGCGTCACATTTAGGGTCTCACCCAAGACCGATTGAAGGGCTCTCACAGCGTCCGCTGCACGCAGCGGTAAAATTGATGAAAAAAATCATGCAAAACCTGCGTTAGTCTGCGCTGTGCAAAAACTTCGTCGAGTAGCTGCACTGAATCTGGTGCGATTTCTTAAAACTTTTTCAAAAGAAGCGTGTATTTTTTGGCAAATGGCGTGGGACTTTACGTGTTAAGAACCTAAGATATGGGTTACATGAAAGTGCTTTCTGATGAAATCACAAAAGGAGCGAATTTTTTTTTTCTTTCGCGAAAGTGCGGCCTTTTTGCAACTTGCAGAAAATATATTGCGACTTTTAGGCCGAACGGACGTTTCTCTCGCAAAACTTCCTCCGAATAAAGAGGGGGGTTTGTTGGAACTGGGCACACTACAAAAACACTATAACGTACACTTCAATTACCCAACAAAAGACAAGTTGCAGACGAGATTATACAGCCCAGAAAAAACGGAAAAAAGAACTATCGTTATACGTACTACTTCAATTTTGATGGCGCCTTTTCGGTCCAACCAAAACTTCAATATTCCCCATTCTTACAATCTTACTATTTCCTTCGAAGTTTGTTATTTTCCATGTGTATGACAGCAGTTGCACTTCCTAGTTAGTGGACCCGACGAACGTCTACCTGGAGGCTTGGTTTGCTTTGGCTCGCTCATCGATAGATCGGGTTTGTACACACCTTACCAAAGACAATACGGTTGTTACGAACAAAGCCTAATCTAATCCTGTAAGCAATACATAAATTGTTTGCGAGAGACAAGTGACAAAGAAGAGAAACCCAGTTCTGTTCTTGTTGGCATGGGAACGTGATTGAGCTAATCAACTCTACGTTGAAAACAGAGACTCAACAATCTGTTGATATAAACGGAATGCGGATAAAAATTCGAAATTCGTATGTCATGAGTCAAACTAGTCTTACTTAAGCCGCTCGCTTCACATGTCCCGTAACACAAGCCCCGCGAAGCGGGGCTATCGAGCGCGGAGCGCGAGCGTCTTATGAAAAGCGTTCTTA
>JAOBRC010419790.1:0-19453 GCA_027575255.1 Scolionema suvaense
TTCGAAGTAGGGAATTTCATTTTTGCTGTGACACCACTGTTGTGCACGCTTAGCTGACACCTGGAAAGAACAAAAAAAGTGTTTTAAGTCGATAATTCTGAAACCACGCTCTGCCAAAGCTAACCGAGAACAGTGCATGCGTAACTCAAAGCATATCGTACCGGTTGGTTGAAATGGAAAAAAAGCTTCGTCACGACTACGATCTGACTACAATCGCAACCAAAATATATCAGCACGCAAGCGCGTTTATGCAAGGCTTCACACCATAAACAAAATAACATTGGTCAGCAAGCCGCACACCAGGGCGAGAGGGCGGGCTTGGCATGAAGGACTCACTATTTGTGGCTATTTGTTCAAAGTATTAAAAAAGACCAATTTTAATTTTGGCTCAAAATGTCTTTTTTGCCAAACATTTTGTCCACGATTCTAGATTACACCTGTTTCTTTTTATAAACAACACTGGAAACAAACAACCGTCCCGAAAAAGCTCAAAATCTAAACAACTTATAAACAACAGAGGTGGGGCGAATTTAACTTCAACAGCTAAACAACTCTATCTAATTGTACAGATTTTGTAAAAACATTCAATTAACTCGAAACAAAATGCACTATATATCTCCACTGTCTTTGTGAGTATCTACTGTGACCATACTAATTAGCAGCTAATAAGTAGCTTAGCTAGGATTGGATCTGCATAGACCAGTGTGATCACTAACAGGCAATAAATTTAAACAACTATTAAACAACTTTTTGGGTGATTTTTAGTAATTTATTAAAAAATATTTTGGGGCGAAATGAACTCTGAGTTGTTTATGAAAAAGAAGGTGTACTCGTTTCCCAAAGTCAGAGCATTACACGGGAATTCACGCAAAAGACTTAAAGAAAGCGGCAAACTACCCGTTCACTTGTATTGCTGAACATGGCTGTTCTGTATAGCTGTGTGGAATGGAACTAGAGAGAAAACGACTAATCCCGGTCTACATAACACTTTACAATAGGAAAATAGTACGATTCATTTCATCAGTTCCACACAAGGTGGAAAGTTTCAGAACGAAAGAAGAACATTGGTATGAAATTTGACCACAATTAGCGACAGTATATTCGGTGCACTACAAAAAATTAAGTGCCGTAGCGCTGTCTTAATTTTGGGAAAGGCCAGCAAAAAATTCGAGGTACGAGCTTGAGCGTAAGTCCCAATTCTAACTCCCAATCTCCTCTTTTTCCAATCCTTTAAGAAGCACTTACCCAACCTACAGGTTTTTTTTTCAAACTCGGGTATAATTAAGCTTGAACTTTAATTGCACTTCTCCCGTATTTATGGGTAAGAATAAGGGGTCCAAATTTCAAGGCCACACCTATAGTGAAAGTTGGTTTTCTGAAGGGAGTGGGGGAAAGGAACCACTCCCCTTGTTATGTTGGAGTAGACAAAAAGGTATGTTATAATAACTGGTGAGCCAAAATTTTCCTCAGATAAAAGTTTTCATTGAGTCCAACGTTGAACTTGAGTGAGCGCATAAAACTGCACCCATAAATAGAAACAGGAGGCTGATTAGAAAAGCCATGCCATTTGCGTGGCAGCAATAGCACAATCCAAGAGCAAGATTCAGCACCATGTTTTGAAGTCGATGAGGTATTGCATTTCTATGCAAACAAAAATTTCGGACAGTTTCACTCTTGTCTGAAACTTGAAATGTCTGAAATTTTGGGGACATGGGAGTGTATTGCCGAGTGATGCAGCTCTGAGTGAACACACATATAAAAAATTCAACAGTTGGTTTGCAATGCATGCTTGCTCACAAAATCATGCACCTTTCTCACGATCATTGAAAGGGCTAAACAAGAGACCGGCAGGTATTTCAGCATTATTTGGCTTTGTCAGCATTCCAGCCCTGCTACTCACACAAAGAAGTCAATCACACTTTTTCACTTACAGCTCGGTTTTCCAGATCAACTTTGTTCCCAAGAACGACAAAAGGGAAATTCTCAGGGTCCCTCGGACTAGCTTGAATGAGAAATTCGTCTCGCCAGCTGTCCAGCGTCTTGAACGTGTTAGGTGCGGTCACATCGAAAACAAGTACACAGCAATCAGCACCTCTGTAGAATGCCACTCCAAGAGATTGGAAACGTTCTTGGCCAGCTGTATCCCATATCTTAAGACAAAGAACACAAAAATCTCTCATTTATCGTCATTAAATTCACTTGCATACAAAAAATTTCAGTGCAACTTTGCATATGAAGTATTCAAGAATTTGAAGATCGGACCTATCACTCATCATCAGACTTACAAGGAGCCCAGGCTTTAGCAGCAACTCCCAGGTCTGCAAGTTATCCGGACTACAAATAATAAAAATATCCAGAGTACCTATAGGATAAACATTCCAGCAAAAATAAAACAAAAATGAAGAACTTTTTATTCAGAACCATACCAAACTCTACTTAAAAAAAAATTTTGAGAGTATCACCTTAATTTTTCATTAAACACAATAAATTAAACTTAATCGACTAATAAAGACTACTTCACTATATTTAAAACCACACCATACTCAAAGTTAAAAATTAGCGTAGAAACCTGAAAATACGTCTTTTTTAATTACTGTTCGGTCTGAAATACGGACCAACTTACTATCAAACAAAAACTTCAACGGTCGGTAGACAACGTCATTCTGACAACACGCTATCAGTTACTGCTGTTAACACATTTCCTTTTTATTCACAAATACCAAGAACTAATCACTTCAGCATGTCATTAGTTTTCTAACTCAGATAAACGACTGTGTGTATTTTGCGCTGATTAAAAGTTATTTTACCCAGTCTGCTGGGTGGATGTGTGCCTTTTGTCAAGCTGAGTGCAATTTATGTTCCTAGGAAATAGAAGTCTGAAAGAGTAAATTTCCCTATTTTTGCAGTGTCAGGGTTACCAGCCAAATAAAAAGATGAATTCCAGGTTTTTCCAGGGCATTTTCACTGGTCTTTCAGAGTTTAGACCACCCAAAGTCTAGGGTTTTCCAGGGGAAATTTTAAAAAATGAGCAATTTTCCAGGGTGTTCCAGGATTTCAGAACACCGTCATCCATACTGCAGTAACAGGACAAACACGAACACATCCTATGTCAAGGCGTTCTGGCTCACGTCTAAAATGGTGAAACTTATAATACAGATGGATAGCTTTCCCAACAGGAGATCGTAGAAATATGGAGCACACCAAAATACACCATACAACTAGCCTTGGTGCGCACACATTGTAATTTTTAGCTATCACTACCTCAGAAGATAGTTGCAAAGAGATCACCTGAGTAACTTGAAGAATTCATGGAACAATTGGAGCATGTAAGCTTTAATACTGTAATGCCTCGAATAAGCGCCCGGGCGCTTCCTTAATTTTTGGAGCTTTTAGGTGGGAGCTTTTAGGTAGGCGCTTATTCGAGGGGGGGGCGCTTATTTAAAAAAAAAACAGATTTACTGGTAATTTAAAAAGGGAAAAAACTTCCCATCTGCTTATGATGAAAATTGTGTAAGTAAGCATGTAAGCAAGTAAGCAACTAAAATAAACTGTTGCATTTATTCAACATTTCTTGCTAAGTCGTCTTTCCATTACTTCCTGGTCAAAAATTCGAATTAGCACTGGTTTCTGAAGATATAAGAATGGGCGCTTATTCATATTTTCACTTCTGGGGTGGGCACTTATTCGACAGGGGCGCTTATTTGAGGGGGCGCTTATTCGAGGCATTACGGTAGTACCAATCAAATTTCAGCCTGAACAGAGGCAGTTCATCAACTGCTGTCAGCATTTTCTACCTAGTACTACTACTACTGATCTAGATTGACTGACTTGATGATATAGCAAACATTGATGTCCAAGTAATACCTGATGGGGCCTTATCGTTGTGTCGCTTACTCAACATGTGTGATTTTGATGCATTCTCAATCGTAGTTGCAACCAATATTTCTCTCTGGCAGTTTTTACAACAGGTTGCACTATCATGATCTTTTTAACCCAATCTTAGTACTCTTTAACACTCAACCAACAGTCTCAAAGGGGAACAATGGTCAAAAATGAAATTTAACAGATGACAGAGATCAACAAAATGTGAGACACAGTTTTGATTTCATGAAAAAAAAGCTTGTGTAGTTCCGGAGATAATAATTAGTCCCAAAGTTCAGCAGCTACCATCTTGCCACTAATTATGCATGATGTCACTGGCGTCACACTCAAATTATCTACATTTTGTTTCTAAAATACTCCACATTGAATTATTGTAAAGGGTTGTCTCTTTCATTTCATCATAAACCTTAAGCAATTTGTTTAAGATCCAATAAAGAAAATAACATCAGGTTTTGTGTTACTAAGCCTTAGTAAGGAAATAGCAATGCTTGGCAACGGACTCCAATGACATCATGAAAAATCAAGATGTTAGCTACAAAACTGAGAGCAAATATCTACAGAACTAAGCAAACTTTTGTTATAATGTTGATGGGAAATCCCATGTTTTGCTGTGCTCTATCATCTGTTAAAATTTCATTTTTGACCACTGTTCCCCTTAAAAACTTGCAGTACGTCTTTGGCATATAACTATTAAATGTTATCTACCTAAAAATAACACAAACGAAAAAATTAGAGGAACAACTTGATAGCTAATTAACTTGAGTATGATCTTTATTTTTTCAATTCCTAAATATTACTGCTTAAGATAGATTTGTTGTAGAAAGGATGGATCAAGCAATATTTACACTTACAAGACCATTATGATGTGCCCTTATCGATAAATCAGTATTATAGTATTGGTAACTTCACCATACACCGTTTTCCAAGGTTTTCCAGGGTGATTTTGCACATTTCATTGACGTTCCAGGGTTTTTCAGGGTCAATGACAAATTCTAGGGTTTTCCAGGGTGCCGGCAACCCTGAGTGTAAGTCACACAGTATTCTGTTGTGAGGTTTCTGAGAAAAACAACTATGCCTAAACGGGATTAAGCACTACTTTACTCAGAGAAACTTTCACGAGAAAAACTTTCGCAAGGTCAAAAATTCACGAAATTTTTTGGATAAACTTTTGCAAATCGGTAAACCACAAAAAAATTTGTGAGATAAACTTTCGCGAAGAGAAAACATTTCACGACTTCGCAAGGACCTGAACCCCCTCCCAAGGAATACGAACATTGGACTGAGCAAACTTTTGCAAAATTGTGTTTTGGAAAAAAATTCGTGTACGGATGTACATGCCTGCTAATGAACTCAGCTCTCCTTTCAATATGATACGCCTTAAGTGTTTTCAAGTAGCAACTCAGCCCAAGCAGCATTTATCACCACGATTAGCAATATACCCAGAGGACTCGCTTTGGCCAAGAACTCAAGGATGGAAGTGTTTTAGCGGGTGTCATGGTTCCCCTGACAGTTTGGGCTCGGTGTTACCATGATGATAGACTTCTTCACAGCCTGGATAAGAACTTGCCGGCAGTGTTGACCATACAAAACCATATTCTAAATGTTATCTACCTACAATCTAACGTCACCAACAACCCCCTTTACAGCACTATCAAAACTAATAAGTACCGGGCTTGTAACGCACGCTACCTAGTGGCAAAAATGTGACTATGTAAGGGGCTGTATCGTGAGCCGAGGTAAAATACATCCATTTTCCAGGTTCAGCTGTCAAGAAACCTACATTTTTCCAGGTTTTCCAGGCGAAACTTTCAAAACATGCTATTTTCCAGGTTTTCCAGGTTGAATGGCCACCCTGTTTTAGGGAGATGGCGGATAGGGTCGGAGGTGCGACCCGTTAAGCCGTCTGTCATCTCCAGTAAAACTCAGATACAGCCGGAAAACTGTTGAATGTATGGTTGATCCTAGCTGGGTGCAGAAGCCAGGAAGTTGGATGTGACCCGCTGCAGTAGCATTAGAGCGATACAGATGACCGTAAAGAAGACCTGTCTTCAAACTGCTTCAACAAAACAAGGCGCTTTCCATCTACAGCAGATTTTCCATTCAGCAGAGCGTCCAGCAGAATGTCCATCCAGAAAATTCTCCATCCAGCTGATTCTCCACAGCCTATTGCTGTTTTGACACGTTGACTGCCAAGGGAATTGGAAAATCATCAGACTTGAGGGGACAAACTGTCAACCAGACCAGTCTAAGTTGATTCAAAATTTCATTCTCTTTCTGATGCACTCATTGGCAGCGTCCGAAAATCCAAGGAAGAGCCTAAAAGTCAACTGTAAACATGAACACTAAAATTTGGACTCGAAAAAGGTAATTTGCCATTGGCAGTCAACGCGTTAAAGACGGTTGGGCCGGATCAAATCACGGTCAGCGGAGTAGAAACATACATGGCCGACTCTCCAAAATCAAAACAATCTACGGCTAAAACTTTCAACGATCTAATTCACACAACTGTTCTACTATAAGCTGCGATTTACATTTACCTGTTCTCTCATGGACGGTAGCAAAGGTTTGAAGTCAAAAGATGACAGGTTTCAAGCCGGAATGCTTTGTTTGGCATGTATCTGCTTCACGCACTGTGGTTTAACCACTGTAAACATTGCTGTGAGATTCTTTGTTTTGGACTCAGTCACCAAGCTGCGCAAACCCACTTGTGTTCAGCAACTGAACTGGCTGAGCAAGTCAGCGCATGAAAGAGAGGCTGTGATCCGGCCCAACAGTCTTTCAAAGAATGCACAGATGCATGTGCTCTGAGATAGCAACAAATGCCCACAAATATGCTGCACAACTTAGGGAAAAATTAAATCTTGGCCCTGAAAACAATTTGCTAATTAATAGATGCTTAATGATTCCCCAAATTTAGGATTCTTGTACGAAGGCTGATGGAATTGCAGTTTTTTTCCTAAGGCTTTCTAGATCTCAAAGGAACAAAAACATCGATCAATAACACATTGCACTGACCTGCATTGTAACTAAACGATCGTCAACCATGACTTCCTTAGTTAGAAAATCAGCACCGATTGTGGCTTTGTACTGGTTGCTGAACTTCTTGTTGACATACTGGTTCATCAATGATGTTTTGCCGACACTAAGATAAAGCATACTTACAACATTATTTATGTTTAGTGCACTACAATCAAGGTGCGCCTATAGCTCTCATGTTCAACAAAACTATCAATAAAAAAAATGAGAAACCAGAACCATGTGCAGTTTAAAGCAATATACTGGACTAAAATTATTTTTGGGGTGGTAATAGAGCCTTCAAAAATATGACTATGGCTTTCTATTTCATGAAAAAAGCTGTTGTAGTTCCAGAGATATCTACTTTCAAAGTTATTGGAGAATTTTGGCATACTGCCATTTTGCTTTTCAGCGATAAATATGCATGTGGCATGGTCAGACCAAGTGGAACTATCTCATCTTACTTGTTCAATTGCAACTCATTGAACAGATATGTGAATCTAAGTTTTACTTAATCTCAAAGAGGGGTGTAATATCAGGGTTCTGAACAGGATTTGGAAGTGCCGGGCGTATTACAGTACGCAGTGCAGCCACCATCCTTTAAGCTTGGAGACAATAGGTCTCGAGTGAAGCTGTAAAACTTCAACTTCATTTCAGGCTGAAAATAACTTAAAACTGCATCTGCCTAGCATCATCTCAAACAAAGTTGTGCTCCAGAAACAGTCTGGGGAATTGAGTGCAGATTATGTTATCTTTGATAAGAGCTTGAGATCCCATGTCTATGTATTAGAATGTCTAAAAAACACAGAAGAGCTTCATGGAGTGCTAAGTGGTTGATGATGAGTGCTGCGGTACCGCCCAGCACCACCCATCATGGGCAGAACCCTGTAATATGTTGCTCATAGCATTAACCCTTCCCGTGTCGATCCTGACTATAGTTGGGATGGCATGGGGAGGGGATAAAATTGAACTGGGACCCCTAGGTGGACACCTAGGAGCGTCACGACCTATGGTTCCAGTTAGAACCCGAACCAACAAAGTTAACCCTTTCAAAAACTATCTCCAAAAAGGGCCAAATCTGGTGAAAACCGGCTCACAGGCTCGGCACGGGAACGGTTAAGAGGAATCCTTCTAATGTTCAGTTACCATGGACCATATGGTAACCATAGACCTTAGAACGATAGACCTTAGAAATGGTCCTATATGGCGTTACTGATGAGTAAAATTTAGAATCATAGGAACCGTGAAAAATATCAAACTTTAAAGTGACACTGCAGAAGAACAACTGAAGCTTTTTCGTTCACATAAGGACCAGTGTTTAGCAAGATCTACCACCACGCAGAATAGGGTTTTAGAGCAAAATATTGCTGTAACCCTACACACGCTGTGGGGGAGGGGGTAGATTTCGCAACTTTCCCACTTTGATCAACGTAGAGTTTTCTCTTTTACATATTTGAAACCAGATTTTGCGACTTTCCCAAGTTTAACAGAGGTAGACAATCTGGAACTGAGTTTTGAAACTGAATCTGACTTTGATTAAAGATGCAAGAAAGTAGTTCCGCACTGGAAAACTCTGTCAATGATTTTTCATTTGAGTTACACTTTTCCGCAGCTGTATTTCCAATGATTTAAGTACTTTCCTACACAGGGATTTCCACAGAGCTGGATCCCTAAAGTTGAAAGTTTTGATACTGCAAAAGGCAAATACCTTCTTACAGGAAATTAGCGAATCATGAAATTAACGCGGTTTGTCCCTCAACCACGTCAATTTCAAGACGTGTTAATTTCATATACAAGTTAATTTAGTGATACATTAATTTTGTGACGGCGTTAATTTCATGAACATCAATTTTGTGCAAAAATTGTGAAAAAAGGCAATTTTAGTCAAGTGGCATAAGGGATTAAAGCAAAAGGTTTCTTTCATTTAACATATATTTTATCCCTCTATTTCTTTGTCACTCTCTCTCCTTGCTTTCACTGGATTGATTATTGTCCAAAACGTCCTACAAAATTTGTGACGAATCATCGCAGTATTCTGTATTTTCTGGGCAAGCAACCTTTTCTACGTAGCTTTTAAGGACGTCCATTCCCTCAAACACGATAACAAAGGAGTTTGAATCAGATCCCGAAAAAGATGCAACAGCGATTAAAGTCGATTTCAACTCGTCAACCCTCAAACCTATCCATCTTAAGTTAATAAATGAAATTTATCAACACTTTAAACAGGCGGGTCGTCAGACAATTTTAAATGAGTGGAAGTCAGTAGGGGTGGTTCAAGCCATAGAGGGTGCCAGGAGTGGTGCAGTAGCAGAATTTAACCCTTTGCATAACGAAAAAGAAAAAAAGTTTGAAAAAAATGCTGCTCTTTTTTATTCTACTTCACCAATCCGCGTTAATTATTTGCACCTGCAATGTATCTTTTTGTAAAACCATGTTAATTTTATGCTTCCAAAATGCAAATTGTTCACAGACCGCGTTAATACTATGACGCATTAATTCTATGATGCATTAATTTCATGATTTGCTAATTTCCTGTTAGAAGGTAAGCTTCATTTTCAAGGGCTCTGCCTAGAATGCACTACGCAATGTTTCAATTAGGCACCTATGGCATCTCAAAATTATACAAACTCAATCATCTTATACAACAACAGAGGTCGGTCAAAGTGCTTGGAAAAAGACTAGGTATGTAGCTCAACACTAGTACCACATTGCAAAATGGCCTGTGCAGTCATTTTTACATACAATCACATGTGGCTCACTGACAGGATTGAAGACAAAAAAGACATTCACAAAGAAAAGTCATTCAAGTCCTCAGAATGCATAGTTTAAACTAAAAGGACAAAGGAAACATGTTGATCCTTTGGCCTGAATTTTTGAAAAATGCACACACGCAAAAAAAATGGTCTGAGTGTTCAAATCCTAAAGCAAGCCTTCAAACAATGTCCTGTAAAACAAGGGTGAAATTGGTCCGTCAAAGTCCTTTCATTTTATAGACCAATGTATACAACTTTCTTATTAGGATAATTTTCAAGACATTTTCATATATATCAGTCATTCTGGCAAATAAAAACATCAGCCACAGATGGAAACCAATCAACCCAAACCGAACAACTTTCTGTTGTAGGAGTAAACATAAGACAAGCACTTACCCACTGTCACCTAAGATAATTACTTTCAGAAGCACCTTCTTTCTCGAAGCCATGTTTTATTTAATCTAGAAAAAGTAAAACACAGCAGCATGAGTTTCTACACAGAACAAAATGCAATTCAATGCAAGCACCATAACTAACGTAGAATCCTGCAAGTGATGAGGACACTGTGGGACACTGTGAGCTCACAGGACCATTGGAAGTTTGGCTCAATAACACTGAAAGATATAAGACGAAGCATGAGGACGCCATAGACTTTGTCACAGGCACCCGTCAAGCACCAGAAAGAAAGATCTTTCAAATTCACCGAGCAACACATGATATACACTATGTATTAGATTTATGTTCTACTGTTGACTGCCCTACAAATAAACATGTATCTGTGTGAGACCAGGACTGTCGCTCAAACATTATCGGATGAGTAATGTTGTAAGTAAACTTACAACCATCATGGCCATCGGTTGTCAAACTATACTCCAGAGCTTTACTTCATTATTGCAAATATCGGACTATGACAGGAAATATTAAGCAAGGGAGATATAGCTCTCCTCCACATAGGTTGCAAGTAATGATACCCATATGGGGTATTTCCTAACCACTTTCTTAGGTCCGGTAATAGGACGTAAGATTAATTTGCGAAAACTCAATTTCTAACAAAGCAATTTCCAGTCCACATTCACCAGTTTGAACAATTCCCCTTTTTCTTGAAAAACTGCAATTTTCTATTGTTTTGTGCACTTGTTGGCAGTCCTGCATGGCACACCAGCTACCAGAGAGGCCCTCCACTCTCTCTTTCTAAGAGACACGACTCCCTCCCCCCGATCCTTGATGAAACCCTGCATCGATGATTTTTTAATTTTCAGGGAAGTAATATCAACCACAAGCATTAAAAACCTACATACATGTTGAAGAGAAGAACAATCTTTTAAAAACTTCAATTTTTTAAAAAATTTTATCATCTGCTCTTTGAAACATCAACCAGCACCCTAAAATGCTGTACAACAACGGTTTTTGCATAATTTGATTCCTCTATAAGGTTGCATTGAAATCCATTTATTAGTATGGGCTTCATCAAAGTGCAAACCCCCCCCCCCCCTCTTCAAATAGGGCATGGGATCTTGGAAACACGTCCAAAGGGGGGGGGGGATAGGAATTTTGTGTAAAAAGGGGGGGAGAGACCAAAGGGGGTGGGATGGCATTAAAAGGGGGAAATACAAACATATGTACATTTGTGAACTATTAATAAAGTCACAGATCTAAAACACTTGTAAGTGCTTTCATAAACATGGCTCTAAAATCACTTTATAGCAGTTTAGTCTCACTAGAAACAGAATGAGACCCCTCTACACACAATAGAAAATGTGAACTTTTGAGAAAACGTCGCGAAAAAGGGGGGGGGGTAGGAGGCAAAAAAGGGGGGATGATTTATTAAGGGGGAATGGGACCCTTCTGCACATTATGTCTATTAACAAAAAATTGATAGGTCATCAACAGCTTCGCCATGCAAACTTAGGTTTGAGCATTGTCGCTTAATAAGAAAATGTGAAAACAAATATTGCACATACATATTTATTGCACATGACCATGGCATGTGCAACAGTTAGATGGATTTGTGAATTCATGCAGCCTCCTTTTTGTTTTGCAGTTTTCTGTCTATCAGAAAGCAAACTTGCAGGATTTGGAGCCAGTCTTCAGTTTTTTTACCAACAAACACCAACACCTGAACCAAGTATGAGGCTCCATCTGTTCATACACAGCCAGGGTTTTTTCTAGACACTTTTGATGAGGTCTACTTTCTATGAAATTGAATATCTGTGAACGCTGGCATAGCAGGCGAGCCTTTGCAACTGGGAGTTTTACAGTCAGGGATAACCTCCAAATGAGGGATACCGTGATTGGGGTAGCTATCCATCAAACGCAATACTCAAACACATTTGGAGGTTATCCCTGATTGTTCTAGCAAGTCCAGGGCCAGGCTCTGGAAGCGGAAGAGTTTTCTGTCAAATCAAGAAATTTACGAAGGTTTTGCCTCTCCAGGGTTCCCAGTAGATTTGAAAGTGGCACACCAAAATGTGCACAAAGCCTACCTTTACAACTGCAGCTGAGGCTAAGGGGTGCACTGAACCCCCTAGTAGACTCATGGTTCCTAACTCTGCACTGAGATTTTATTAGCTGGTGTATGTATCTTTAATGTTGCTACATCGTATATTATAATTTTTCAATACCGTTATGTGTTCTACTTACATCGGTATGTTGCTTCTAAAAGGAAAATGACTTTAAATTTAGCATTTTTGCCATTCATATGGATGATTTTGCAGGACCGGTCAAAAGTTGTGCACGAGGGGTGTGGGGGTCAGGGAAATTTGGGCTTTCAAGGGAGGGGATGGCGAGCATCAGAGGGGGGCTTAAGCAAATTCTACATCAAAGGGGGGGGGGGGGGAGGCTGATAAAAAAAAAGGGATGGTATGAATTTAACACCTTGAAAGAAACTACGTTCATTGAGTGCAATTACGTACAGAAAATTTTGGTAAGTTAAGTACCACTCACTTCAAATCCTTATGAACTAATCAAATGTTTTTCCTTCCAAACAGTAGTGCATAGTTGTGGCTTGCTATAAAGCTATAACATGGAATCTCACCCAAAGAATTCTTGGAAAAAGGTTCCACACTTATGCTCAATGAAATCAGACAAAATTCAAAGATGTTGCAGAGCACGAAAATAATTTAAATTTTGGCTTGAACGATGTTTTTTACATGATGCAGATGCGGATAAGTTCCAAAAAGTCTTGCAGCTCTCATAGGCTGTGAAGCAAATCTTTCCTCTTCCATAATGGCTGATTTTTGACAGTCACATGACTTTCTCACCCGAAAAATAAGGAAGGAAGTTCAAGTACTCAAGAGTCAACTGAATAGGCCTACAGCAACAATATAATTTTGTATTTTTCTGGTATTAGGTAGAATTTTCCATGAATTTAGCTAGCAACAGCTTGTTTCACGGTCCAGTTCTTCCAACTATCGAAGGAAATAGAAGGGCCTATACGAACACGAAAGGGAAAACATTGACAGAAATTGGCATATCGGTAAACCATAATAGTCGCAGGCCCTGTCTTACTAGCTAGGTGGCTGTATAATTCACAAGAGCAGTTGCAAGCAGGCCTCCACAGCCCTCGCAATCTACGACGGCATTCGACAATGCCGTCGTAGAAGCCGCCGGTCTATTGCAACAACGGCGGCAAAAAAATGCCGTCGGTAATATTTCACCACTCAAACTAGGGGAAGCTACCGATAAATGCCCTTATATCACTTCTTCAATATTTCTTACATATAACTTGTGTTTTGGATCTCCGCAACGTAAGCTACTTTTATCGTTCTGCCGCTGGCATCCTATTCAACGCTGCAGCCGACCGGGTAAACAAATCAATTAGCAAGCAGAAGCAATCCCAGCTTGTTGATCGATTAGATAATCTATGTACTCAATGTCAATCGAGTGATTGCTCAGCGTACATTCCTTTCTAAACACATGCCAGCTGGCGTTTGTCTGACGTGACAATCGCGTGTTCTGTAGATCGCTGCTCAGAGTGAGTGTGCTGCTCATATAGTAAACATCATCAATATTAGCACCAGTCTACAGTTTTTGAATTCGTTTCATTACACGATGTAACTTTTTCTTTTGTAAGATTAACGACATGTTAATTGGTTCCACCATATCGCTGTTGGTTATGGATAAACAGTGTTAATGAGGTCTGTTTGTTCCCTTTCATTATTTGGAAACTGCTGCAGGTTATCCTGCGCTGGTTCTTACACTTGACTCCCTCTGAACCAACCTATACGGACGGGTACGAACTGGTTGACAGCAAATTGTTCTTGCAAGATGGCGGCTGGACGATATCTGCATCTCGGATAGGCAAAACAGCAAGGCAAAGATACGGAGGAGTAGTACACTGTTTGTTTCTGGATTCTTCTGGAAATTTACAGCGTACTAATAGAATAGAATTCTAATACCTACGCATCAATTTCAGTGTGGAAAGTTTCTCTTTCATTTTATTATCAAGTGAAACTGCTTGGTTAGGAGCATGATGCTTTCTGTTATTGGAAAGTGTCTTTCAAGAAAATTTTAAGTGTTACGTCGCTCTTTTTGAAACCTGGCGGCAATTTTTTGCCGTCGCCCAAAGTCCTAATTGCGAGGGCTGCTTTCTGCTTCGTTAAGTGATGTATTCATCATGGACAGACCCTTACAACCCTGTGAGAAGTGCAGAATGATGACAAGTTCCAACTACAGAATGATGGCAAGTTCCAACTACAGAATGATGGCACGTTATCTTGAGAACTTATTGAAACAGACCTATATATGGTTCTTGTCTTCTTCAGGGCGCTAGGTCATGTTAAATTAGACCTATCTTGAACCACCGAATATCAACCTTGCAGTACCGGAACTTGTTAATTATCGGTGCCCTGCAGCACTCTCAAGCCCTGTGGAGTTTTTTGGCAGATTGGGAGTAGTAGGACAGTCACCTGTCATGAAATGCACAAAATAAATCAATGGCTCTGCCCCTAGAAAGCTGTGCATAGTTTTAGGAAATATTTTGTACTTGACTGTTCCTAATGATTGGGAGTTAGCAACATACACTAGTTCAAGGTGTGTGATTACTAGGAACCAAAACCCTTATGTGTACGCTAGTGAGTAGAACCATTGTTATATTGTTATCTCTGGTGGTTGTCCTGTGGCAAACCTTGGTGCATGCTTATGTGAAGGACATCAGGGTGACCTGCAATCAGGGAAATCAGGGAGTACTCAGGGATTGAAATTTAATCAGGGAAATCAGGGAAAAATCAGGGAGTTCTTAGAATTTGTGTCGCAAATCAGGGAAGTTTAGATATTGTTCTCGTGCAAAAATTCAGAGGATAATATTGTGAGACTTAATCCTAATCGCAAATATCAATACCTCAATCTTCTGATTGGAATGCATTGATCAATTGTATGCATCGGCACATTAACTGGAGATATTTTTAGTTCAAGATGAAGACTGGAATCTTCTTCTTAGATAGCATGGCTACCAAGCGCTGACTCGATGTTGATCACCAACTCACACCTCAGTGACTAAAAGATCCTCTCACTGTTTTTCCTTGTGAGGTGAAGTATGAATACAGCACAAGGAAACACAGCTTAGCATCCAGGCTACTTCTTAGATAATTTTTATAGAAAGTTGCTATGGCCATGATTTGTGCATTTTTTAACCAGCTGGAAGTATCAAATATGAATCATACTTTTCTTCATGTTTTAGTTTGCCTAAATCCACATGCGTATTCATTTTCTTAATGATAGTGTTGTAAGAAGCAGTTTATTTGAAGCAACTGGGATCCATTATCGAGTTTAACGGGCGAGTAAAGCACTCGGTAATTTATGAGAAATCTATATCTAATCTGCACTAGGACAGCATGATTTCTATCAATTGTTTGTGAAAAATCTTATCACTTTAGTGATTGTCCTTCGTCACGGAGAAGCAATAGAACTATGCAGTCATATCCTGTTTCCGCTGGCTTTCTGAGCTTGCGTTAGTACTAAATACTGATAACCCACGCTATGTGACTTGCTTGGCGGATACTTGGATGATTTGAAGACATGACGGAAGAAAATTTCGCAAATCCAGTACTTTGTATGAGACTCATGGGACAAATTTTCACGAATGAAACTAAGATAGAAAGCTTGTGCCAAAGAAAAAATAATCAATTTTTCAAAGAAAGTTGTACCTGTGCTTTAAAAAAGGTTTATTTTCGGGATGAATCTTTCGCGTATTTCACGGAAGAAATTGTCGCAGATTAGAGGCAAATTTGCGATTATTTTTTCTCCCAAAACTTCTGTGAAAATCAAATTTTCGAGTGCCATAGTTTCTTACTTAAAAGATGTAAAAGAGGAGCGTTTTCAAAGAGTTGTTTACTCTCATCATTTTCAAATAAATTAGCAATTATAACTATCGCCTTTTGCAAGAACTACATCTTCTTTTTGTCTAAATTACTCAAACATGCTTCAACTGACTTCAAAAGCAGAAAAAAAATGATTAAATTAGTTTAAAATACATTCAATCTTTTACCTCGCTTGTCATCAAGGCTATGCAAACAACAGAACCATAGAATACTGCATAATGTGCAGCGAGAGTTGCTCAAATTCGTTTTCACTTTCACTTTCGAAGGGTATCACACTGTTTTCGCCTAGTGTTTCTGGTAGGTGTAAAGCTGCAGCTATTCTCTCAATATCATCATCACTCTCGCTGTCACTAGCCTCGTCACTAAACTTTCGTTTGCACTGAGCTGCTTTTCCCACTTTGTACCATCGTGACCGCAAAAACTCTTCAATAGCCTCACATACAATTACTGATGCACCTTCATCCTCTGTCTCAGGGCCGTTAACTTTTACATGGAGAAGGGCATCCAGCATTTCATTTGTAATGCGGTTTCATAGACGTGCCTTAATTAGCTTCATAGCACTAGCTCCTCGTTCGGGCCATGCGTTGCTAACTGGTAAAGTATGAGCAATTTCAGCTAAACGAAGAAGTTCCGGATAAAATGAGGAATATGCAGCCTTGCTTTTCATGGGGATGTCCAAAAACCATTTCGTCTGAGATTCTGTACATTTAAAATTTCTAACGTCAGCAGGTATTTGCAGTTTAACCTTATCATTTACAGGAAATTTGAATAACTCCCATTCTGCTTCCAGTTTTCTATGTTTCACATCGAAATCGTCATCAGAAGTGCTTGCCTTAGTTGTGCCTTATTAGATATTAGAAGCATCGTACTGTAGATACTATGTACATTATTGCACATTGGCTAGGTTTCCCGTTTCTCTTCATACCTCTTTCAGCCTTTGCTTATTTTGTTGCTTTTTATTGCAGAAGATTCTGGTAGATTACAAATGAACCTTGCACTTTCTGTAAACCAATTTTGAAATGTTGGCTTCAGTTCCCTGACTGCATTGAAGCATTTTGCCTTGCCAGTGTTAGTGCAGGCACAATTCTTCTGATAGTTAATAATACCCGGCAAGCTTGTGCTTGCATCAACTGTGCTGGCTGTTCATCCTGTGGTTCAAGGATGCATTTGGCAGCGATTAAAATTTGACATGGTATGATAGCGTTCAGCTCTCTGTGTGGATCCAGTTTTGGCATTTACAGTACCTTGTCCAATTGCATTGTTCTGGTAATCTATTTTCTTTTGGATGTGTTGCCTTAGGTCTTGTTTTAGGCACCATGAAATCCCCTCATAATCATGTAAGTCACTCTCAGATGATCACAGGTCTTCCTATGCAGACTCTCTGCTTTAAGTACTCTTCCCTCTCTAATTATAGGGGGATCTCATTACTAGGTGGGATAGAGGTATTTCAGATTTTTTTTATTGCTTAGGGGTAGATACTTTCTTCAATTTTTGGGTAGCGACTTATTATGGGAAGGGCAAGAATATCCTCTTTTGTCTCAGTTGCAGTGAACATTAGACAGGGATAAGTAATATTGTTTACATTTGTTCATGACCATTTCTTAGAGGTTGCTCCTTTTATTTAGTAAAATGGTTCCAGAAGGTAAATATGTCGTAATGTTTGGGCAGGAAGTAGTTAGTTATGCTTTGAAGATATTGCCTGACGTAGCAGGTAACTGTAGGTAACTTAATTAGTATTCCGGTGGGTGCATGATTTAGTTATACCTTACTTCTTGATAGATGTTTATTTGTGTTGAATTTGGGTGAATAAAGCATGTTGTTTTTTTCTAGCTATGTACTATTATGTAGTCTTTTCTCTATGCATGCACTTTTTGATATAATTGAATAGGTTTAGCAAGATTGTAATTTGTGATAAACGCTTGGTAAAAAGGTGATTTGTCCGTGAATTTCAGGGTGAGTTAAGCCGAAGTGTCTCAGTATTTTCGACGGTCCGATGGGGCACCCCCTCGTCAAAAATGCCCTCCGCCCTCCCCTTCAAGGGGACACTGCCCCCCCCCATATGTTGATGGCCTATGGGAAACCCTGGGGAACACATGCGTTCATAATTGTTAGGCCATGTAAAATTAATTCTACGTTTTGCGTAGACAAGCCTAGAGCTGACGCGGAAGACATTGTTTTTGAGGCTGAAAATTGCCGTACACGCAGTATTGTTTCCTTGCATTTTGTTACGGCTGCTAAATGGATGACATCGTCATCTGCCCTTGAGCAACAGGTACGACTACTAACAGCACACCTGTGTTTGTTTATTGAAAACCACGGTTCATGTAAATCCAATGCAGAATATCTGAAATTGTTTGTTCCTGATATCCTGGAACCAATATCAGGGTTAAGCCATTCATGATACCATGAATACGAGTTGCCGTGGGAAAGAGGAGAGCTACCGATGGCAGACGATGCTGAGAACAATAGACCTAATATGTGGTATTGCAAACTACAACATTGCACCTTACAAGCAACAGTGAGTTGTGTGGAAGAAATGTCTTCACACGGAAACATTGTCAAAAAATAGCGCAATGTGGTTACTTTTTTGGTATGTGGGCGTCTACGCAAAACATAAGATTATGTGTACGTGGCCTTGCGTAGAATTGAATTTCTACCCCTGCGAATTCGGAGAGCGACATCGTAAATCAACATAGCAGCCTAAGGAAGATCTGCGTGGCGCTAGCCATATTATGTTCAGAATGCAATTTGGTGACTCATGAAAGGTGGGTGTCGAAGTTTCTGAATAGTCTGTATTCATCAGAAACACTGACTAATATAGTTGATGCATTGATGGCAACATCATTGTTTTTTTGACTCATCAATTTCATGTAGCAGGGTCACCTCTTATATTGGTATCCTTTTTCTTGGTAAAATAGGTCTTACATTGAACCACTACTATCAACAACATTTCCAATGCAAATAATGGCACCAGTGTAGGCCTTCAAATAACTTCTCTGGCAACGTCGGTCACATGACCGATGATGCAGCTCAATCTGCTAGTCACAGATTTTTGCTATCGGTCACTCCACGGATTCAAGTATTCAATTACAATGTAGTCACACGTACAGCTATACCAAAATGCTTTCCTTCAAAAGTTGAAAAATACAAAAAATATATTCCTGAAAAGGGCAGAGATTTTCTTCGTAGCTGACCCTGTGAGGGAGTCTACCCTCGGATGATAAACGCTCTGACTTCCAAGTCAAGTTCATCGCCGTAGTCACATTTGCTTGTGGCTACCTCACGTAGTCTTTTCCACTATTACTCTCCTACATTTCTGATCTAGTTATACACTGAACTTCTTAATCAACAGACGATAAAAAATATACTAGAAATGAATAGCATTCTCATTGACATTGTAGCATACATGACATGGTTTCTGCCCCCCCTTAAAATAAGGGGGGACTTGAAAAATTAGATTTAAAAAGAGGGGGGATTTTTTTCCTC
>JAOBRC010419791.1:0-12234 GCA_027575255.1 Scolionema suvaense
ACTACTTGTTGGTGGCTATATTCATGCAAAGTTTCAGTGCTGTAGCTATATTCGTTCGCCTTTTAGGGTGGGGGGGGGGTAGTTTTTACCCCCCCCATGCACAATAGGGTTACGTACGCGGCTTAATTTGACGTAATAAGGTATCTTCTCTGCATAATGTCAGCTTCTACCATTTTATGTACAAAACCTTTTTTACTTTACATTTGAAGTTTGTTGAAATCAGGAAGAAAAGAAGGAACCATCAAACATTTTTTGAAAGTTGCCTTCTTTTAAATTCTTGCTTGTTAAGAGAAGATATATCCTTGGAATTGCTTGTTAGTCTTTTTATGGAGCTTTCTGCGATATAGCTAGTGCTACAATGGCCGCAGGTAATTTTATATACTACACCAGATTTGAGATCACTTGGCGATATATGGTTAGGAGTAAAACGTTGAATGATATCCTAAAAAAACGGAAAACAAGCTTGATCCGAACCATTACTCGATCATTTTAACACGATGTAAAGTATTAAATAAGTATTAAATGCTACATGACTCATTTCATAGGAATAGGTAAATATATCTGGCACCACCTAGAAATATGTTGCTAGAACGCCGAAAGCATATTCAATTTTTAGCTGTCATTAGGCTCGTGATATGTTATCTAGTATTTTTGCCTCTGCGGCTGAGCAGAGATATAGTCTATCCCGGGCATGAAAGACTGGGGAGGAGGTTGGGATTTTCCTTGCGAGGCCTCCAAAATTTGTCCCATTCAAGATTGCCGCTGATGGTCATAGTTGATTGGCTCGGCTCGATATGTCAAAGGACGAGCTGAAAAGATTATTTCAATGGATTATTTGCCGTATCCAGGCATGACGAGGTTGTTATGATGCACTGCTAGGGTGTCGTGGAATGTTAGTTGGTAAACTAATTTAAGACATTTGCAATAGGAATTTTACTCACGCTATTTCCTTTTTGTGGTGGTTAGGTGCAGCTGCCTTGATTTTACTCGGTTTTCGGGATCCTGAACTGGCCTTCGTCTGAATAAGAGAATGAATTTTTTATAGTTCATAGTTCCCTCAGTTGTATTCACTACATAGGGCTTGGAGCCCAAACTTCGTCGAGCTCACTGTTCTCGCTGGTCCATGTACGTTTGAAACTTTCTTTCTTACATTGAATTTCATAGTTATCTACTGCTGTCTTCTTCGAAAGGTGAGATTGAACCTAGATATTGTCTGCTTATGTATGAATATATATGTTTTAAAAATCTATACCTTAATGAGCAGAGGGTTGTCTCCAGCGGACTGCAAAGAGCACAAACGCATTTGCATTGTTTACAGTAGGCATTTCTATCTACCTAGGGGTTACCTAACCAGAGAAAGATGTGCGGAGATCGTACGATGTAGGTGTGGCAAGCTTTTTTTGTTTGTTCATAGGCCGCAGGTTGCACAACTGGAAATGAAACACACCTACTGTCCTCATCATTTTATGAACTCATGCCTTACAAGGCATGGTATGTATTCTTGTGCTGTTGATAGCCCCCTCCCAGATTTTGTCAAATTCCTACTTATCACTGAATTTCTGAAACCTACAACCTTGGTCAAAATATATTCGCCAATGGACAATTTCTGGTACTGCAATAACTCAATGTTATTTGTCATCCTCCCTCTTCCCCCCTCCCCAGCAGAGTCAATGTTGTTGGGCAACAAGGGAACAATGGTAGGTTCATACAATGTCAGTACAGATGCATAGGTTTTTGGAAGTGACGTGACGATGCTTAACCAGACACTATCAAAAAGTGAACACTTTTTGAATAGAGTGGACAATTCGAATACCATTGCAAAAGAAATTTTGGCGAAATATCATGACCAAGATTGTAGCGTTTGGTGACTATCACAAAAAATCACATGCGAATATTGAGATGATCAGGGGTTACAAGCCACCAGTTCCTGCGAGTCATGGGCAAAATATTATTTCTATTATTGCCACTTATTTCCTTTTTTCATGGTTTCCGACAAAACAAATACATATTAGACATGGAAGTGATGAAGCCTACTACCAGACAATCTAAACCATGGACTTACCAAAGTGTTGCGGATAAAAAACCTCACAAACTTGTCCTATGACTTCAACAGCCAATTGCTACTAATAGTGATTATGTGTGCACAAAATGCTGACGTCAGCAAACAGTGTCACATGAATCAAGGGAAAACTGGGTATTAATTTGAACCACTAAGCGTGGGCTAATAACATGTCAAAGGGCACCACTAACTTAGTTTCGTAAAAAACTATGGGGGCCTTCATGGTAAATACCCTCTATTATGGTAAGTGGGGTTGCAAGGATTTTTTTTGCATGGCATAATGTTTGCTAATTTTGCAAGGTTTTTTTCTGAATTCGCAAAATTAAATCCATGCTAAATTATCAAATTAACATTTCATTTTTTTCAAAAGCAAACGCAACTAATTTTTCGATCGTTAATCAATGAAAATGTGCTCGGCCTTGTTCTTTTCCTCAATTCGCATGTGGACAACTTTCTCCCTTTCTCTCGGTGATGCGCATTCGCTAAATTTCCCACATTTCCTCTGCAAATCCCTGATTCGCAAAAGCAAATCCACGCAAAACTTTATCCGTACTCCGGTTAAAACTGCTGATTGAATGAGCGTTTGTTAGCTTTTAATATTTCTTTTTGTTTATAACTGTTCCTATTTATAACCAACAACCTATGCAGTAACGCTTTGTTTTGTTCAACAATCATGTCCTTTTATTCGTTTAGGTCACATTGGTTACATTGCACACGTGACAGACATTCGCAAATCTTCAAAACTTAGTGAATATTTTAATGTGTTCATGAAAGTTATAGATTTGATACTGTTCAGTTCAACTGACTCACCGAGCCTCCTTGAGAGGATCAATGATAAACCACTCCGAAAATAGAATAAAGCTGGAACAACGAACGAACCATAACAACATGGACTTTTACAATTCGTATAGTACAACTAAGGAAGCTCCAACCGGCGTTGAATTCGAATATGCGAACTGCGAATGCAAATGTCCATTGATGAAGTATTGAAAAAGTCGATTGGCGTATATACTGTCGTTAGTGTTCTGCGGTGGTTATCTGAAAAGATCGAGAAGACAGTCAAAAGAGCTGGAGAATCCGCCATCACACAAATGAGGGATGCCATATTGGCAGACACTACAAGTTCTATTCGGTTTACTGCGTGGGGTGATATTATCGATGTCTTGGCTCCAGATATTCCTCTTCAAGTATCCGATGTACACTTGAAGGAATACGATGGCAAGAAAAAGTCTTAGCACCAGATATTCATCGACAGTCCTCAAATTAAATAACTCAATAATCATTGACTTGTTAAAAATAAACATGAACGTTCGTTACATGACCACTAATGTAACCATCTGTTGCCCTGACATTAACAGCGTTTAAATATTTTCCTTCTTTCAATGAGTTAAATGCAAAGGCAAAGTTACGCCGCAACCTGGATGTAAGTTCGTGTGCTGCACAGTATGACATCGTGAAATGAAGATCCAAAAATGCTTGAAAACAACGTCGTGTTTAGTGGATATCGAGGATGACCAAAAGGAATTTATAGTCACGGTATTTCCTGAAGTGCTATCCACATACTTGGATGAGGACACTACCACGAAAACAGATCACGAAATAAAAGAAATACTGCTGGACATTGAAAATGTTGATTTTACTGTCACCAACAATCGTACCGTTTCTGCGATTACAAACCATGCGTTCCAATTTTAACAAACTACGTCGTCACTTCTGTTCATTTCTTTGCCAGTTATTACAAACCTCTTCCGTTTTTGCCTTCACTTCACAAGTTTCTCTGGCTTAAATCTTGTGTTGTATTTTGATTGAGAAGTAGTCCTGTTTGCTAATAGAACATCTTTAGTTTGTGTTCGTTCACAGTTTGGGTCGGATTCCCTTTTATGGGGTAAATATCTATTACTAAGAGAGCATTTACAGTGTTTTAACTTGAAATTCGTTAACGCTTTTCTACCTGGCTTGGTAGTTACACTCCAATGTATGATAACGGGTGAGAAGGTCTGGATCTGCCTACTGTAGTTGACCCAAATCTGACAATGTTTCACTCATTCCCGATCCGTGAATGGTAGCGTTCATATTATTTTCAAAATATGCTTTAGAGTTAAATTATGCCTATACCTGTTATCATAATCCAGTTATTAGGTAACAAAAATAGTGCTACTTGCACTTCATTTCTTCGGTCATACCACAGCCCTAAGACATGCGAACATGAACTTTCGTCCACCAAAATGATTGATCAGGAGAAAAGCGCACCTAAGTATTTACATTTTGTGAGTATTTCTACATTGGTTACCAAATGTTTATGCCGTGAAAATGCTGCTTTTAACCATTTTTATCACCCTCCACCATGGACATTCGTTCTTGTGAAATTTTCCAAATATTTCATGTACACTGCAATACTGCCACGCAGCAGAGGCTGTAGTGCCAACTATACCTAGTGTTAAACTTATTTAAAAGATGCTGAGACCGTACTAGCTGTATAATATTCAAATAAATGTCTATATTGCTCCGGAATTGTTGAGGTTGTAATTGAATTACTTATGCAAAGCTATCTTCCGCAGAATGTCTGATGTGCATTCCAAAACAGCCATCAAATTTCAGTTTGCGTTCCTAAAAAATGCATGAGACCGATATAAATACCTTTTAAGCATTTTGAATAAAGCTTCATAAAATATAGACGCATCGTGACTTTTTCTACCTGGGAGAAACTGTTCGGCGCTAGGTTATTCTAAATCAGGTCTTCTATAGTCTAGCAACGGTTTTGTTTCAAGGTGGATGGCTAGATGTGTTATAGTACTCGATTAGTGTTGTGGAATGAGGATATTCAGAAAATATATTTACTCTTGTGTTTGCACTAAATCTTACAATGCGTAAGAAGAATTCTTCTTAAGAAGCTTTTAGAAGTCGGTACTAGTCTGTGTAAACGTGTACAATACAAACGTATCATCTTTTCGTTCTTGAACATGCTTCAAATGAGCAAAAGTCTTGATAATTTCTACATGCACATGTATCCATTTTGCAACAATAGTTGTTTGGTTGCCAACATGATGACAACATCCTTTTTTCGCAAGCACCAAGCTACATGAGAACGGGAAGGAAACCATATAAGACGCATATTATGTAACTGTTGGGCAGCCAACTTGTTTTAATTAAAAACCATCTTGATCACATAAATGTAATGAGTGCTTGCTGTGTTAGTCGTTTTCCAACCACGTTTCAGTATCTGCAGAGACTATAGCCTTTAAAGTTTAGAAATATTTTCGTTTAGATGAAGTTGAGATGCCACAACGGAAACGTTTTGCATAAAAATGAGAAGTCGTCTTACGCATCGCATTTGATGAAGTTAGTGCCTGTGAACGTGATGGATACAAATATTGCACGTTTCAATTAAGTGAATATAACTTGTAAGTATGTATCCGCACATGCTCACGCTTGACATTTACACTGTCGCATACTTGGCAGCAGCATATTGCAGTGTGACTGAAACGGAAAGTTACATGTTTTGGAAGCTGACATGTGGAAATTGCTCTGTTACATCAGAACGTCTATCACATGAATTAAATATCTCACAACATATGGCAATGCATCTGGCTCGATCTTATGGCAATTGTGAAGGTGATGGAGACGCATATGATGAATTACAAAGAAATTGGACTCAATGGGAGGAGTGCTTGGCATTTAATAAAGTCTTCTGGACTTTCCCATGTTTTAATTTTCTGAACGTGAATAATAGTCCATGCTCTGACTTTGCAAAATTTTCCTTCGAATCGGATTGCATGAGTTGTACCCTTTCTCATAATAGCACAACAGTTTATAGAAGCCAAACATGTTGCATAGAACAGGATAATGATATCACCATGGAAGTAAACCGATGGTATTGTCTGACGTTCAAGCAAAAATCTTCAAGTCCAAAAGATTTTCGTCTGCAATCAACTGATCAGATCAAACTATTTCATTTAACTCTCTCTTTGGTTACAGTTATCGTTGGTCTGCTTGGAAACACTTTCGTAATTTGCGTTTTAATAACAAAGCAGAGGCAGCTACGATCTGGTGATGGTTTTATATGTTCGTTGGCTTTGACAGACATCCTCAGTAGCTTGCTAAGCCTGCTAATGTTTATTTTGCATGAAAATGTCACCCTATTTCCATGCAAGGTTATGCACCTACTTGGACATGCCTTCATCCAAGCTTCATCTCTCTCGTTGGTTGCTATAGCTATTGAGCGGACAAGGTATGATCAATTTATCATTTATTTCGTTAATCTTGGCTGACTTTTTGGTCATTATTGTTGTCCCAGTGCACTTGAAGGATGATATCAGAAATAAAATTCATCAGTTATTAAAAGCTCAGAACATTCTAATTCGTGCTCTTCAAGAATACTGATTCCAGCAAAAGGTAAAGTACGTGAAGGGAACAAGATAAGTTAATCCTACTAAACCTTTGCTTTTAGAATTCCTCGGATGCACCAAAGGTTTAACTCCAACTCCTGACTCTCAATTACCGTCAATTTTGGCATTCATATATACTAATATTGTAGAGACATTATGATCCCATATTTTAATATCGCAATAGGTTGGAGAGATAAATATACCTCCCCCTGTCTTAAATAGCGGTTAAACAGCTACTCCCCCCTCCCCCCACTAAAAAGGATGAGCTATAGCGGTGACGTAGTATCAAGAGAAAAACACTCTTTAGGTATATCAAATTGTCACTTGAAGAATTTTTACATTCTTGTTCTTTACCTCTAATTTACCATAACCACAAAAAGCGACGCTACTTTGGCAAGTCACTCTTATTGCGTTTTATCTTTTTGTCCTCAAAAATGCTCGACGCAAGCGAAGCTAAAGGCGGTGGCAAGAGCTCATTTCATATGCATGGCAGTCAAACCTAGTAGAACTTCTATATTTCTGGTGAACATAACCAAAAGAAAAGCATGGAATACAGAATAATGTATCAAACACCAGGGTAATTATACAAAATTTAACTGTTTGCCACGTTCAGCATTGTGATAAAGACATACCTGCAAGGATTTGGGGCAAAATTAACCATGTTTTCCTAGTTATAATGAAGTTTGCAAGAATTGCTAGTTCCTTGCTTTAGCTAACCTTGAGAATATATTTCTTCTTCCAGGAAATACCTTAGGGGAAGATATTACTGCGGGAATTAATTTTCGCGGTGGTGGCTTAACAAAGGAACTCATGGAAATTAATTTTCATGGTTAAACGTCTGCAAGAAGTTTTCAGAAGGCTACTTCCCCATATTTCTTGCAAAAAATAATAGATAATTGCTGCACATATCACCAAAAGCGACAGTTATAGCGTAATTGATAAAAGAATGAATTTTTTCTTTGAAATTTTCAGGACTTGATGGAATATTCGAGGAATTTGCAAATTCTGCAGTTTGATGGTACAGTTGTGGTAAAAATATATATCTGGGCAAGCGGAAAATACGGCGTTTGCCAGTCCCCACTAGCAAAAGACTAATGATATTATCCAGCCGCAGAGAAAATCAAGCCTCCACGGCTTGCCTCCACGGGTTGACGGCAATGAATCCGTGCTAGTTTGATGCTCTCTAGCTCATTATAGCCATAAAATCAGTTGATTACGTCGAGTTTATCAGCATTTCAGAATTATGATCAAATTTTGGATAACAATGACTCAGAAAATAGTCTAAAAATTGCAAAAAGTCCATGAATATATTGCTTGGATTGTAGATATATTTCAGGGGGGATTAGCTTTTTTGGGACGTAAAAGGTTTGAAATGTTTGGAAAGGTTTTCTAAATACTTTCAACAACACGTTTTTTTACAGGCACCCACCTTTTCGGATTAAGGCTTCTGTGGTTGGTCAGAGTTAGGCCTAAGGTGTTCTTAGCTCGTTCTTAGGGAAACTTTACGGAAGATCTCCATAGTCCATAATTTTCCCCGAATTTACCTTGCTTTTATTTGAACAAATTTGGAACTTGCTGGAAAATTTAGCATAGGGCTCTTTATCACTGAAGATAAAATACATGCCAGCACTTACGAGTATCCTGTCCATAGTGACTTGTAGCATACAAATCCAGTATATCCAGGACATCTTCTGTCCTGACATAGTGTCATTAGAAGCTGTCGTTTATTTGGTCAAAGCTCTTTGGGTGCTAGACAATTTAGACAATTTGTAGAGACGTAAGAGGGGGGGAAGGGGGTCGAAAAGCTCATAACTTGCAGAACTAGCCCTAATTTATTAGGGGTCAGATAATACCCACATTCTGCTAGGGGGTAAATGTACACCCAATTCTAAAACGCCGTAGAAACCGAAAATCAAGTTATAAAAGCACAAAATATACATAACATAGTTTACTTAGTTTAGGTTATGCACTTTAGAAAAATTCTAAAAAATTTGAACGTTACGTCACCAAGTTGGCTGACGTCAGTATTTCCTGATGACGTCATCAGATTTTTGTGATTTTCTTTTAATGTCAATATCTCAACAACTTCTCATTGGATGAAGCTGGTTAACTACTCAGCTTGTTTAGATCAATAAATGGAATTCAGAGACTGCAACAAAAAGCAATGCTAATGCATAATTAATGTTTCTCACCTAATTAGTTATACAAAAATCTTCAATATAACTGCCGATGGCGTCACAATCCTCAATTATTCTAAACATGACGGAGAATATTCCTGCCACGCGTATCTAGCTCGTGTCCAAGGGCGAAGTTGATTGCATTACTAGGACAGAAGTTATAAAGAATTTCATTTTTGAGTGTTTCGTATAGGAGACATAGGAAAATTTCCCCATACCTTCCACAAAAGTCTTATAATGTTTGTCAACCTGGTTAGACAACTATGCAATGTTCAGAGAATCTTCCTCGAAAAAGTTTGTTCACACTCTAGAAAGATGCATTCAGCACCCATTTCGTACTTACATTTAGTTTCTACAAAAGTGGAGATAATTTATCCTTCCCCTAATAAGATAGGGTTAAGATTAAATGCTTTTGTATTTCTGTCGTCAAGCATTTAACATTCTCTACAAAACCATACAAACGTTTTCCAGAGTAGCGGAAACGAATATGCATGCTGTATTGACAGAACCGCCGTCAAGACTTTGTTCCCTCTCAGTTAACCTTCCCAACATGGTAGCATATCTTAACTTCGTCTTTGTTCTTGAATAAGTAAAGCGTAGAAATATGAATGCCCTTAATCGTCAGTTAGTTTATTTCACTGCGAAAATCGCTCACAGCAAAGAGCAATTGTGATTAGGGAAGCTGGTGAAAGATATAACCTGAAGCCCATGGTCTGCGACTTTCTGTTCATTTTCATCTGTATTCCAAAATTATTTTTCTTACGTTTCAGAGCTATCACACGCCCGTTTTCCCAAAAGGTGACCAACAAATTCGTTTTGTTGATTACAATGCTGATTTACGTCATCGCGTTTGTAAACAGTGGAGTGGAAATGTCTTTCCGCACTGATTCAGCAAGTGAAACGAATTTTGTGTGCACTGTATATATACCCACCTCAGGTGCACGTGTCGTCACTAGATTAACATATATGGCATTCACGCAAGTATTACCGATGCTGCTGATTGCTTTCCTGTATACGGTATCAATACGAAGTCTGTTTAAGCAACGAAAGGAACTCCAAAGATGTTCTCAGGATCCGAATAGCGATATGAAACGGACACAGCGTGATATGAAAGTAACGATCATGTTTGTGACTACATTTTTGACATTTTTCCTGCTAACATCGCCATATTCCTTTCACCACTTCTTTGTTATAATTTATGCTCTTGTTGACTACGAGAAACTGATGTGCAGACGAAAGGAATATGCTGAAATGGGATCAACTCCTCCCCATCCTATTGCTGAACTCGTGTGTGAATCCCATTATTTATGCTGCACGACACACCGTTGTAAGGAGATGCGTCACGAAAATATTCTGTCCGATTTTTCGATGTCGAAGAACCCAGAAAACTACGTCTGTATCTTCAGCATGAATCGATGTGCTTGCTGCTCCATTATAGAGCAGAGGCCGTTTTCTGACTGAGCCATACTATAGCAAAGTAACGTGTGCCATATTGTGTGTTGTCTATTACGGGATTATTTCCATTGGAGAACTGTATTTAAGTAAATGACAGATGTAATTGAATAATTCCTTAGCATGTCATTTACATTCTTTAAAATATTTTTAGGTTGATTTTGAAGTAGAATTGCCTCATAATATTCAAAATTGAAATATTTTCTGAGAAATCGTTACACATGAATTCTCTTCTTGTAAGAGCACATGCCTCAAACTAATCTATGCTTTGTACTGTGCATGCGAAAATATCAACATTCATAGGGTTGAGGTAGACTGAGGTGATATTGACACCAATGCATTTAACCCTACAAAGGTTGGGGGCCTAGTAGGTCCGCGACTATGAACTTAGTTAAATATCTCAAGAAGTGCTTATGCTATGATCATGAAGCTTGGTGATTGATTTCAGAAATACGAAAAAGTTTGTTATCTGATACTAATTTTAGGTGTGACGTCATCATTTTTGACAGGCGACAATGTTAAAAAACGATGACATTTACAGAGAAACGTTGTTATATGGCAAAATATCGATGTATATATGAAGAGTAGGTATTAGGAGGCTAGGATTAATGCTATACTACGCTTTTTACGCAATTCCTTGGAATCTTGTGGCCACGTATTCGGTTCATAAACCTAATTATGCATAATTAATTATTAATCGATGAATTAATTAATGTCATTATTCAGCCCAAGTGATACATAATGCAGTCATCTAAGAATGTACCAAGTTTCAAGACTATTGATGAAAGATTATAGATTTTAGAAGGGGCGGGCCTACTAGGCCCCCCCCCCCCCAGCCTATTAAGTGTCCAAAAAGCCCAATCTTTGTAGGGTTAAAGGTGAAGAGAAAGTACATGCTCAGTAGCAGCCCAATAGCAGTAAATACACTTTTTCACAGTTTCAGTCCTATTTCTAGACTGCCCTTTTTAGAGGTAAAAAAACCGTTATAGAATGAAACATATCTCTAGTGTACTGTAACGAATCATAATTAGGCAATACGAAGTCTTTGAAGAAACGTAAGTGCTACTTCGAGACTGCAAAATGCCAACAATTTACTTATCTCCATCGGTTCCGTGGATCGGCTATTCGCAAATTGTTACAGAGGTTAATTTCAAGTTCAGTGCATCCATTCAGGCAAGTAGAAAGGTGTACTGTGCGAAGGACCTCTATTTTGGAGAGTTTCTTTCAGAGTTTTAACAAATACAAAATAGAACTCCTTGCACCAAGTTATTACAATGGGATCATTGTTGAACGTAAAGTAAGTTGGTATTTCTTAGACCACCTATCAGAAAAGAGCCGGGATTTTTATTGTAATCCACTCCGAACGATTTGCGATAGTGGAATTTGTTTAACAAAAAACTGCAGGGGACCGTCCTGGAAGTAAACGCAATGAGATATTTGCCACAGGAAAAAGATAGTTGCTACATAAATCATCTTCCTGTTTTGCGCTTCGGTGTACGTGCTACGATTAACTACTACCATCTTCCAGAAAGTCTTACAAAACGCCAGTATTCCAAGTTTCCAAACAATCCATTACCTGCTACTGAACTGTACAGTACGTGGTTTGGATACCAAGGAAATTACAAATATATACCAGGTCATGTCACCTCTAGAATTTAGTAGTCATGGAGGTCATGGAGGTTCAAAAGTTTACACACACATCAAATTAGACACCGATGGGCAGTCGTTAGATGGACAGACAGCCTCCTCCTCCCCTCTCGTACAAGTTTTTCATTTCGTAAGCCCGAAAGGTTTTTTTCGAATGTTTTATCAGAGAATTAAATTCTGCATGTCAGATATCTGCGTTCCGACATCTGAGAGTGTGTTTCTTACAGACTGCAGCCGTACTGCATTTTACAAGGAAGGTGCCTGTAAGCTAGGTACGATACGTGCATTTTACAAGGAAGGTGCTTGTGAGCTACAATCCCGGTCAAAATGGTTTGGTACGCATGCGCGTTTTGCCATTTTCCGTATCGCAAGTAAATGAAAACATGTCGACCAAGTACCCAGCAGCAAATCAGGGTGTGTGGGTTGGTTTTGTTTGCGAGACTTACTAATTCTGACTTCTGAAAAATCATGTTTTGGCATTTCTAGGGTATGTGCAGGGTGTGGTAGGGCTTGC